>LR551034.1:0-26580 GCA_900536415.3 Caenorhabditis sp. 38 MB-2015 | reverse complement strand
AGCCAAGGAGCCAATGAGCCAAGGAGCCAAGGAGCCAAGGAGCCAAGGAGCCAAGGAGCCAAGGAGCCAAGAAGCCAAGGAGCCAAGGAGCCAAGGAGCCAAAGAGACAAGGAGCCACGAGGCCAAGGAGCCAAGGAGTCAAGGAGCCAAGGAGTCAAGGAGCCAAGGAGCCAAGAAGCAAAGGAGCTAAGGATCGATGAGCAATTATGATGCATATCGGCATTTTTTAGACATAGAGGGCAGGTGTGTATTACAAACTGCCGTGTTAATTGCTCCGGGATACGGATATGTTGTGTAATAGCCGTATGTCTCATTAAAGAGCACATGATAAACGGTATGTATTGTATACGATACATTTTTATGCTTTTCGTTTCAGGGACTGATGGTTAAGTTGAGGGCTACAAAGTTAAAAAACTGAGAAACTAAGGAGCTAGGAGTCAATGATCAAATATCAGGGCCTGAAAAACTCACCTTCGTATGGTTTCTCTTGCGAAAAGGCCTAGTCCTTTATTGCCGACAGGTCTAACATATGTCTTCGCCAACTTTTTCATTTGGAAATTCTGGTTTTGACAACTTGGAGCAGGACAATCATTTCCACATTCTTCCGAATTCCGTCTATTTCGACATCTCGAGTCCGCACAATTCAAATTATTTTCTTTACATTTACATCTGCAAATATTATATAAGGACTTGAAAAAAATATTCCAACCTACTGCCGGAAAACCATTTTTTCTTCACCAGGTTCATTATATTCGTTTTGCGTAATCATATCGTACCCACTTCCACTATAATATTCGGACCGTCATCTTGTTCTGATGGTGTCGAATTTTCAGAGGGTTCATCTTCTTCAATCATTCGATTCGATTTTTCCAGAGATATTTGAATTTTTTTCTGAAAATCAAAGTGTTCGAAAGAAAAAGGGAGAAAATGGTGGTTTTCGAGGGTTTGTTGTGAATGAGCATCCAAAAAGGAAATATAGGTTGCGCAAAAGAGTGGGGGGTTTTTATGAACAGGTGTACGGTACACACACCAGATTACTGTAGGTTTTAATTTCCTACCCGGAGTGGACCAAATTGGATATACTTCTAAAGATCCACACCAAAAAGGCATCTGATATTAAAAATTGTACAAAATCCTCATTCCAGAATTTTTCTAACTGAAAATCAACCTTTTTTCTAAAATTCAAGTTGATTTTTAGAACTATTCCATTCGTTGGACTGCTGAAAAAATATTTGAGAAAAAAATTATGTCTCTAATGTATTTTAAACTATTCAAATTCTGATTAACCATTTCAGAGTATTTGAAATCCCATTTTTCATTTAAAAAAAGCAGTATTTTTCAGGAAACCTATGCGTTGAATAGATGAATAGATGTAATAAAACAATGTGCCCCCAAATAAAATATCATTTTCTTGGAGAGAACAGCTAA
Source organism: Caenorhabditis sp. 38 MB-2015 (assembly GCA_900536415.3). Lineage (NCBI taxonomy): Eukaryota > Metazoa > Nematoda > Chromadorea > Rhabditida > Rhabditidae > Caenorhabditis > Caenorhabditis quiockensis. The sequence goes on along the minus strand of LR551034.1, from coordinate 25,152 downwards.
TTGTATAATTATTATGCAAAAAAAAGGAATTAAAATCTATTAGGCACTGATGTGATAGACAAATAAAACAAAAAAGGTTTTATGAATGTAAGCATATATGTGATTTTTTGAGGGCCTAAAACGTATGAGATATTTTTTAAAAAAATTCACTTCAAAGTTGATTTTAAAATGTTGAAAAACAATTCTTCAAAGAAGTTTTCATCGAAAATCAATTTTCTAAGAGTTGAGAAGAATTCTAAAAATTCTTAAAGTAGCATAAATCCTTCATGTGATTCTCAAAATCGAAAAATTTACCATTTTCTCCATCTGTAAGTTTTTACCTTTCTTCATAACATGTCCCCTGAAAAAAAGAAATAATATATTTTATTGTAATTATATCTGAGATAAAAAACACTAGAAAATATCGAAACCTTTATATGTATTAATCCAATAGACACTAGTTCACTACAATATAAAAAAAAAATAACAAAAACAATAAAAATTGATACATAAGTCACCAAAAATACCCATATCTAAATCATAGGAAAACATTCAAAACCGTTCAGATGATTACAAATTGACAAACAGCATTCAAAATGACATATTCTAGCTATTGAAAGATAATCTTGAGGAAATGACAAACTAGATTGTGAATTCACTGGTACTTGGTACAATTTGTACTATGCACAAAGGTGGTTAATATCCAGAGAACTGAGAAGATGAGATCACAGAATATGACAAAGGAGTGGAGCAAGATTGATCAAGAGGAATTCAGCAATATCTGTTGGGGGGATTGAGAATTCTTCCACGTTTGCTGAACGATGGTTGTTCTGCAATTGATGATGGAGAAGTGGAAGATGATGAACCTGAAAAATTTATATTTCATAATAATGCTAATATTTAGTGTTTTTTAAATGTATTATTATCTTGTTAGCTTTAATTTTGCAACTGAAAACCGATATTTGAAAACAAATTGTTATCAAATAAAGAATAGGTTTCATTTTAGTGTGAAAAATTGAGAATAGCTTAAAAAACTGATTTTCGAAATCGATAAGGGAAGTATAGATGTCATAAAAGTCCGAGGAAAAACAGATCGGTCAGAAAATTGGGACTTTCTCAATATTTATGCCAAAAAAAGAGTCTAGTGCTATATACTACAACAGAGGTCCTAAAAAACGAGCCGTCTGAAAAATATAGGTGCCTTTTTTCCTATCAAAAAAAAAACAGAAGTCCTCAAAAATATAGGGAATCATATTTATTTAATTAAAAAATTTTTTTTAGTTTTGTCATCTTTGTAAAATTTTTGAAATTTCACTGTATTTTCAAGATAAAAAGTATTTTCCTAAAATCCAGAAAATATTGTTTTTTTTTCAAAAAATACATCTGTCAAACATTTCTACCATCCCAGAATAATATTTTTGCGGAAAAAAACATCTGCTGAAGTCTTCAGCAAAATTCACAGATGTGTATTTTCCAGATAACAAAAACATTTTTATGAAATTTTTGGGCACAACTGTCCAAAAAATGGGGCCAAGCGGAGCAATTATTTTTGTGAGGGATGCTTATTTTTTACCAATGGTAAAGTAATGTTTCAAAACGGTTTTTTCGTAATATTATTTTTTTTCCAGTGTACATATGTATGTGTAACTAACTAACCTTTCGGATTATTTTTCTTTTCTTCTAAATTATCAAGACAACGATCATCTTTCTCAATAACACCACCAATCACTTTTGTACAACCTTCCGCATTACAATGACATGGATGTTGTTCTCTGAAAAATTGTTTCTCAAATTTTAAAAACATTCAAAAATGTTAACTCACCCGTTCTTATCGAATTGATAATTGAAACTCAACTCTTCTCCTGGTTGTATCATTCTCTTGGCGAAAAATGCGATCCGTGGGAAATCTCGAGGAGAGTTCGGTACTTTCCACTTTTGGCACAACAGATTCGGAGCACAATCGTGGTTTATGAAGCGAGCTTCATTGCCTTTGAACGCTGCATCGATGAAGCATTCATCAACCGACAAAAAATAATGACCTTGGACTCCTCGTTTCTTGTTGTTTTTCTTGCGGTTTGAAAGTTGATCATTCGGTCTCAGTTCTCCAAGATATTCGATCACAAAGGAACCTCTGAAAATATTGTTTTGTGTTTTCAAGATTTTGGTTTTTAAAATTGGGTTTATCGCTTTTTTAGTGTTGTTATTTTAACTACAAAAATAAGTTTACTGGGTTTTCGCTAGCAAAAATGCGAAAGAAAATGTCAATTTTTGTAGGAAGATCATAAAATTCATTCTGACTTTGCGTGAAAAGATTTTGAGCATTTTCACTACTGTTTTTGCTTCATCTATATTTATGAATATTTCAGACAAAATAAATATCATTTTCAGCACTGGGTCGTGATCAGAGAGGTCGATTTGGTAAATACACAAACTTAGATCAAAAGCTAAGTGCCGAATTTCATGATACTCGTTAAGTATAACATCGCCTTTGGCAACATTTTTTAGTCACTCATCTTTTGATGAAACTTCGTCTATATACGAAATTAACCCTCCTAATTACGATTGTATATATATATATATATATTTCCTACAAACTGACTTTGTCATGTAGACTAGGTTTGTCAGCACTATTGAAAACCCTAAATAATTTTATTTGATCCAAAAAATGAGTGTATTTGCTCTTGACACTGTTTCCAGTCTTTCGGGCGAGGTAAAAAAAAAACTGTGTTTCGAAATTTGCAAAATCGATGCTGCTTCAAATTTGCTATTGATTAATACATACATATACGTTTGATCTCAAAATACCCATTGAAACGATTTGAATACACAAATTTAGATAAAAAGCTAAGTGCCGCATTTTATAGAACTCATCAAGTATGACCTCGCCTTTGGCAACATTTTCTGATTTTGAGGGTAAATTTAAATTTGAACTCACATCGGGATCTCATCTAGCGTGCGTAGTCCATAACCTTTCTTGTCCGTGAGAAATATTTCCAAGCGAAATGTCGATCCTTTTGTTATCCGCTTGTTTCGGCAAATTGAAACTCGGCAAGAAAATCCACACTCGACTCTCAAAGCATAGTTCCAACATCCCGTTGACAAACAATTTCCTTCGGAGCAATTGCAACTGGAAAAAAATGCCTTAGAATCAGAACGAGAAATAATATTAACTCACTTTCCGAAATCAGGTTTTTCCTTTTTACATCGCCTCACCCGAATATCATTTTTATCGATGCGCTTGATCCCGAGACGACGAAAAAACCCTTTATTCTTTCGGATCAGTTTTTCAGGGCTCATCGAAAACGGAGGACCATTGCTCTGAAAAATATAAGTTTCATGTGACGAAAATAATTTTTTCAGACATTATTTCATTGAAAAATTTTCTAGGAGATTTCTTATGTCGTGATTTCATGATTTTGAGAAGTTTTTTTAGAGTAAGAACTATGGCAGCGAATTTTGAAGAACTGATACATGTCAAAGTGAAAAAATTTGCCAAATTTTTTTTTGAACAATTTCAAAATAATAAAAACTCACAGTTGATGGAATGTCTTCTGGAGCAAGATTTTCCGGATTTTCGAGTGAATCTTCTGTTTCCATTGAAATGTCTGATTCTGCATCTCCGAGAAAACCATGTGAAGACGATTGTGGAGTCACCGCACATTGCAGAGAAGATTGTGTCGGTGAATCCTGAAATATTAGCTGTTTAAAATATTTAAAACATCTTTCGTTTTTTACTTTCACTATAACGTTTTTCAAACATATTTACTTTAGTAACTTCCCGAGTTATAATATTTAAAAAAAAACGTGAAAAAAAACAAAAACTCACAATTTCTGCATTTCCTTCTGGAATTTGTGCTCCTTGTTGATTTTGAAGATTGGTTGATTGCGATGAATCCTCAATTTGCTCCTGCCAATCCATTGAATCACCTGATGGAGCCGAATCCGTATCCCCGAAGAAACCATGATCTCTTCGTGGTGACATCGAAGATTGTTCCAGGTTTTCATACGGCTGGCTCGGTGAACCCTGAGAAAATTGAAAAATATACATTTTAATCTTGATTTTCCTTTTTTGCTACCATAGCTTATTCAAAACATACATAATTTCATAACTTCCCAAATTATTTGAAAAAATAGAACAAAACTAACAATTTGTGCACCCACTTCTGAAGTTTGTGCTCCTTGTTGATTTTGAAGATTGGTTGATTGTGATGGATTTTCGATTTGTTCTTGCCAATCCATTGAATGTGAAGAATTTTCGCCAACAGAATCCATCTCTCGGAGCTTCACTATATTTGCAGAAAGTGGGAATAATTGATTGAGCACATATAGAACTGTTAGTTCTCCGCATTTCACCACAAACTTATTTTCACCGGCATTCTGGAAAAATTAATAAAATTATCGATTTATAATACCCCTTTATACTTTCAAGATCAAATAGAAAAGCGATTCATAACTTTAAAACTCACTTTAGAACAATGTGGTGGATCCATTGGACTGTTTTGACATATATATCTATATATCTGTGGTGACAAGAATTTCGGCCAAGTGTGAGAATTTTCGACGAATGAAAAAAATAGCACAAAATTTGTAGTTATCTGAAAAAAATTAATTTCAAAGTAGAAATATTTTTCAAAACACATAACGAAGATATAGCAGAGAGTCAAACCGATAATATTTTAGTCAGGAGTCACAAAAAAAAGTCAATAATAATCCTATATTATAAACCTCCGCATTCTATGACCTCCTACCAAAAAACTGTTGATCTACCTCCTAGATCCTCCCTCTTTCCCCAGTATAATGTTAACTCAATTGAAGATATTAGTGTGACGTAATAATTAAACCAGAACAAAAAAACGGTGTCTGGTAGTAACCTGATACATTTACATAAAAAATAATCAAAACTTTTGTCATATTTATCAAATTTCACCTAACACAACCTTTTGACCTATCTCACGTACACTATTTTTTAGTTACAAACTAGGAAACTCGAAGAAAGTTCAAAATTATATTTTTTTTAATCAGAAGAAGAACAAAAAAAATTTGATATGCGATTTGTGAAATGTGGAATCAAAAAAATTGATTTTTTCTAATCATTTCCCTAATTTCATTTTATTTTTTGGGTACGAAAACAAAAAAACTATTGAAAACTTGGAATTGTTGGTTTATTTTAAATCGAAATTATTTCAAGTAATTTCAGAGAGACACTTTATCTTCAAACTAAATATTTTGGTTCTAAAAACTTTTGAAAACTAAAATTAGACCTACAGTATACTATTGGCAATGACTGAGATCCGTTTAGTAGCTAGTTTCCAATAATTGAAAGGGGGTAATAATCAATCGCGATCTACAGTAAGACACACAATTTTTGCGGTAAAATATAAGGACCACCCAGTCAGCTTCTGGCTGCTAGGGTTGTAAAAAGAACACGAGGTTACTATGTTCACTTACGCTACACCCATCTGTTCGTATGTCACATGACAACCGCCGATAGACTTTTTTATTTATATTCTGCGCTTAATTTATTAACGCGCCAAGTTAAAAACAAAAAATAATTCCTATTGTTTGGGTCCAGCTTTATGGCTGGCAGGCCAGATACATTATAAAACTGTCATGTACTGCACGGAAGATGTGTATATTTTAGGGGATTTAACTAGTTTAGTCACTTTGGGGACTGGCATGTAACTATTTTGGTTCACAAAAAATATTTTCAAAAAACCACATTTTGTTGGAATTTCGTTCTATATGGCAAAAAAGATAAGCGATGTTAACTCCTGTTAGCCATAAGTTCGGATCCTGATGGAGGCAGATTTATTTTTTTGTTAATATTTTTTCGAGATTCAGCGAGAAGAATTATTTTCAGCTATCCCGGACGTCAGGTGGGTCTAAACTCTGAACTCCTAAAAATATCAGTTAGGGACTTTTTTTGAGATCAGTGGCTGAAAATCAAAACCTTTGCAGAAGTCATAGTCCCCAATTATCTCCAAACAATCCCTGTAAATTTAGGCGACTTTTTAAAAATTAATTTACTTAGTAACTTTTAAGTTCCCAGCTGAAAATCATTATTATTTCTGATCTCTATCTCGAAAAAAAGTAACCTAATGTCCATTTCTCCTAACTGAACTCGAGTTCTTAATTTAAAATAGACTTTGTAATTTTATTATGGAAAACACGATCAAATTCTGGTTCAATTTCTGAATTCAATAAAAGTTACAAATCAACTTCAAAAAAAAAACACACAAAAAAAGGCTACTGTAACATACTGGCCATAAATATAAACAAAGACATCAGATTTTAATGAAATAATTAATAAACTTTTGAAAGTTCAAAAAAGGCTACTTTAACATCAGGCTGGTCATGTATAAATAAAAAAATATATAACTAGAGAAAAAAAAAATACTGTAACAACTTGTGAAACTGTGCATGAAAAACAGGTGATATATGAGAAAAAATTCAGAAACTCGGCGAATAAATAAAAGCATTGTAGACAAGAAAATGACAAAAGTTCCTAATTGAATTATAAATCGGAGGGATATTATGCAAAACAATGAAAAAACTTGGGGAACACTGATAAAAAGAGGAGAAAAAGCATGGGATCATGATAATAATCCAATATGTAAATGAGCATATGCATTAAAAATGGAAGGAAATACATAATATAAACAAGGGACATTTGACAGTTGACTTTTGATGGGAGCTTGTGTATATTTATACCAAATTGATCTTCTTGATCACTATCTTTTGAGTTTAAAAATGTGCTAAATTAGTTGTGCATAAAATTTTTAATTTATTGGTATCATTTTGAGATCAAAATACCCAATAAACAGTTGAAAACCATTGAAAATATTTAATGATTTTCTAAAAGCGTATAACTTTTTTCTTCGAAAAAATCTGGGGTAAATTTGAACTAGAGGATAGTAATCAGAAATGATGAAAATATACACAAACTATTGAAATTACCATCAAAAGTTAATTTTCAAACCAGTCAAAAATGGATGTCCCTTGTTACCAAGAACCATCGACATCCTACCCAAAATTGAGCGTCTTCGACACAAAACTTCCGAATTTGTTCAATTTCCTGAAAAAAATTAACATGATTTTTGAAGAATACGTGAATTTGGAACTGTATTATCAAAATGGGTAAGGTGCTTAGACTAGACACTAGTTTGGATATCAAACTAGAATTTGTTTATAGTCTCTTTGATGGATCAAACAACTCAAGACTGAAAATCAGTTCGAAAAATAAGATTTTTTTGAGCGATTCAGGAATTTTCATTCAAAAAACTAGATTTTTGGTACTAAAAAATATGGATTAGTTGAAAATTGAAATATAAAAGAACAAAACTCACTCAGAAAAAGATTTGACAGGGTTCCAAGATTTGGCTGGCGTGTCGATCTTTCCACTTTCTTGAACAGCGGATTCCTGGAAAAAAGAGATTCTTGAGAATATGCCTAAGAGATTATATATTTTTTTTACAACGATCGACAGAAATATTTTGAGTTTTATCTAGAAAATTCTTGAAAATAGTAGGATTTTTCATGAATTTTTGAAATGAGATCTTTGAAAATGAAAAGAAAAAAAAACTTACATTGCCGCCCTCATTCTGATCCACCTCTTCGTCAACGTGGGCGACAACCAATGAAGATGGTGTTGAAGCCGGAGATGATCGCTGAAAATACTACATTTTTGAAATTTTATATGAAGATTAGTGTAATTTTACAGGTCCTTTTCTTGAGGGGTTGCCAAAAAATATATTTTTTTCAGAAATAAAAAAAAACTTACATCGGCGGCATTCTGAGCTGCGTCGTTAGCCAATACTCGAATGGAGAGCTGAAAATGATAAATTTTTGTAATTTTGATCATATATTTTTAATGTGTGTATTCACACTCCAAAACGAAAAATGTGTATTGAAAAAAAACTTACAGCGGCAGCCTTTCTTTTATAGGCTTTCATAAATTTGCCCTTTCTGTTTCTCGACTGTTGATTGGCGAATGTCGACGACGAATGCTGAAAATACAGATTTTTTTCAAATTTCAATCTGACAAAAGTCGATTTACAAGCTTCATCAAGGAGAACTTTTAAAAAAATTTGAACACTATGTTGAAAAATTCCAAACTGTTTGATAATTCCTCCTTCTCTACCTCTAAAGAAACTAACAAAACCCGTTTTCATAAAATTAAGGAGGTTTTTCTCGAGGGCTTGCCAAAAACATATTTTTCAAAAATCAGAAAAAAAACTTACATTTGCGACCGAATTTGGAGCTGAACTGGCGGCTGGCGAGGTCGACAAGCGCTGAAAATGATCATTTTTTGTAATGTTGATCACATATTTTTAATTATTAAATGAAATACGCGTCACGAGGGGTTTTCTAGTTGCTCTTGAAGAAATATCACTTTTTTAAAGATATATCACTCGGATGATTTTAACCTGAAAATCTAGTTTTTGAGAAGAAAAACGGTCAAAATTAGAAATGTGGAAACTTTTTTTTATATAAATTAAATTTCAAGAGCATTTTAGCTAACAAAACCCGTTTTTATCAATATAGAATATTTTTCTCGAAGGCTTGCCAAAAAGATATTTCACAAAGCTCAAAAAAACTTACATCTGCGAAAGAACTTTGTTCTGTGTCTGTGTCAACATCATTGGCCAATGAAATAGGAGCTGGTGTTGAAGACGAAGTCTGAAACAGCTAACCTTGCATATCTTAATTTATATAAAAAAAAATTTAAGTAAATGTCGTGTGAATAAAAATAAACAACTCACAGTGGCAGTGACAGTTGACTTCTTATCAACTCGTTTCTTCTTTCCATTAATCTCAACCGAACGAGCTGTTGAAACTGATGGCAACGCGGTTTGAGCCAATCTTTTACCTTTTCTGGTTCTCGCTGGCGCTTGGGCAATGAATTGTGAAGAAGATGGCTGAAAATACAGATTTGTTGAATTTCAATTTGATGATTTTCGATTTTCCATCAAGGAGATCTTTTGAAAAAATCTAGTATATTTTATACGAAAAAATAAACTTGAAAACTATGTTGGAAGTTTCCAACTTATTAACTTCTTTTAAGAGCAATTTGGCAAATTCTAATTAAAGAAACTAATAAACCAGATATTAAAATTTGAATAAAAAAACTTACAATGTCGCCTTCATTCTGATTCGCTTCTCTGTCAACACTGTTGGCCACAGACAACGAGGATGACGGTAATGCCGGAGACGGTTGCTGAAAATACTAGATCGTTGAATTTGTATATAAAAATCAGTGTAATTTCACAGGTCCTTTTCTTGAGGACATGCCAAAAAATATATTTCTCAAAAATCGAAAAAAAAAAACTCACATCGTCGACATTTTGAGCTGCGTCTGTGTCTTGCGTGTTGGCTAATAACACTGATGAAGGCAAGCGCTGAAAATGAAAAATTTTTGAAATTTTGATCATATATTTGTATATTTACACTTCAAACAAAAGTTGTGTAATTGAAAAAAAAAACTCACAGCAACTTTCTTTCGATCCAATTTTTTTGGGGCCAATTTATATGCCAATTTTTTGGATTTTGCTGGAACTTGTGCGGCAGCTCGTGGAGATGATGGCTGAAAGTACAGATTTTCAGAATTCAAAATTCACAAGCTCCAATTTACAGATTTTTTGAGAGATATGGTCGAATTTTCCCATCTAAGAATAATTTGGAGACTTCTAAGTGGTTCGAATTTTGGTCAGACTTAAAATTCAAAAAGTTTGAACGTTAAATTTCTCATACTCAGAATTAAAACTCACAGCGAGATTCAATCTGCGTCTCTTCGGGATTGGTGCCATGGGAGGAGACGGCATTGGCGCTGGCGGTTGAACAGGAATTGGTGAACTAGATGTTGATGGTTGATTCGCTGGATCTAGAAATATACATACATATGATGTGAAGGCAGTAAGCGTACATGTTTAAGTTGTTTTTATTATTCACTTTTCCAATTGATTTGAACAATCAATTTGATTTAAAAAAAAGGTTTAAATGAATTTTAGAAAACGGCTCAGAATGCATTTTGTTACGCACAAAAAAAAAATTAAGTGGACTTAATTATTTTACATAAATACCAGATCAAATTTCAATTTTGGTTAATATTTTTACAATATGATTCCCTGAGGGTAAAAAAAAAAATTCCCTGAGGGTAAAAAAATTTGTATCTTACCTTTACATAAAAACGCACAAATTTCCACTAACATTCTCGAGGGATTTTTTACCAAGACTCTAGTTTTCGAGAGAATTTTTTTTAGACAATTGAAGCTTTCTAAATACTGGACTTTTATTTTGTATATAAAATATCTCTTGGAGGCTTTCATATTTTAAAAAATGTGCTCTTTCAATTCGCCGAGTTTTTTCCACCCTAAATATCAAGTCATTCTAGTTTCCGAAAACTCACCATCTACTTGTTTCTTCGGCTTCTGTTTTGCTCCTGCTTTCTTACCATTTTTCTTCTTGCGGCCACCAATGGTGCCGGCACAGTTCCATGCACGGCACTTGCACAATTTCCCGTCCCCACTGAAAATTCAAATTTCTCAATGCAAACATCAAGCGAACACAAAAACTTACAACATATGTTGGCCGTAGTCGACGCAGATTTCCTCGCCTTTCCGGATGGGTCTTTTAGCTACCATTGCGAGTCGATAGACATCTCCATGCGTGCCAGGCACCGACCACACTTCGCACTGTGCATTCGGCGAGCAGCTATGATTAATAAACCTTAGCTTATTACCAAAAAGGCTAGCGTCGTAAACATAGCCGCTCGCCTCGTACACATAAGTGTAATCGCCAACAAAATCTTCCTTGCGTGTTATTACGCTTAGGTATTCTCCGATAAATGCATTTCTGTAATAAAACATTTGTTTCAAATGTTTGCCTTTTTGGCTTCGCGACGTTTCGACACCACGACATTTTGACCCCGGACGTTTAGAAAACGGATGTAATTTTTTAAAAAATGTGTTGAAATTACCGTGTTCACTCTATTATAAGAGAGAAAAAAAAAGAAAAATGATATTTATAATAACGAAAAAATGATCCGAAACGCTGAAGTCAGAAGAGAAGCTTCGATTTGTTTGGTAATTGAAAATCTGGCATTATCGTAACGAATTTGAAGTTTTTTTTTTAAATTATTTTTTTGATAGTTCCACTCAGAGCATGAACGAAAAATAAGAGGTCACTTCTAGTAGAATGGCGTCTCTATTACAAAGGCACTAGGATACATGGGTTGCTTATATTAAAAAAAAGAAAGGTATGCTTTTATATTTTGAAAAAAAATTCGGTATTATAGAAAAGGTTTTCGAATATGCTCTTAAATTAAAGAGCACATTTTTTTAGGTAAGACTCTCGAGGGATTTTTTATCGAAAAGTCTAGTTTTCGAAAAAATTTCACTTGAAAAAAAAACTTTTAACGTATACGTTGAAAGTTTCCAAATTTTTAACTTCGAAGATTTTTTTCTCGAATACTAGACTTCCCGGTGAGAAATCCCTCCAGGGTCTTACCTAAAAAATGTGATCTTCAATTAAAAAGCAATTTGCCGAGTCCGTTTACCCCACCTTTAACACTTAAGAAGAAAACCATTACGGAATTGTATGTTGTCGTCTGGGTCAGTGACTTTTGAATATAAAATAGGTGAGCACAGCTATGATTTGGTACAAAATGAGCATCACCATGATGTTCGTCATACTTCAAAATCTTTGGTATGATAATTTCCACATATATTTTTGAAAGATCATCCGGTTTCTAAACGTCCGATTTCGAAATATCGCGGAATCGACTTTTTTTGTGTTTTTATTCAGATTAGATCATTCTCAAGGAAAACAACTCACGGTTCAATAAGTTTTGCCGCAATAAGCCCACGACCTTTGCCTGGAACCTTTACAACAGTGGTCGCCGCCATAACTTTTTGCAAAAAGTTGTGGTTTCTGCATTTTTTGGCCTTACAGCTCATCTTGCATTCGAGGCTGTCCCTCTTGTTGAGACATCTGTTTGTGTAACAGTTTGCCCTTTTGTTTCTGCATTTGCAGCTGGAAAAATACATTTGGAACTGAGAATAATTACATCAACTCACTGTGGAAATTTCAGATAACGGTCATAGGGAGGCTTTACGTTATAAATATTATCTCTTATAACGGTATAACCAGTATCTTCATCTTCTTCGGGTTTCTTTGAAGCCTCTTTGTTGTCAGGGAGTTTTCGATTTCGCCTTGAAGTCTTTGATGCGTTCTTCTTCTCTGCATTTGAAACAATTGTTCGCTGGAAAAAAGATGGGAATTGAAGTCTTATTGAAATTGACGTAATTTTTTCTCCAAATTAAATTTATTTTTGAACTGTATTTCATATGAACTGTCTCTACAGAAATGGTTTCTGCACAAGAATCCGTGATCATTTTTTGCCAACCGTCTCTCTGAAGCTCAAAATTGAGCCCGAAGTTTGCTCAGGAGACGTAAATTTTTTTCAAATGACTGTAGTATATAGTTGTTCGGCATGAAAAGAAACCTTTGAAGCATTCATTTTTGACAAAAAATCACTTGTAACACGGTAAAAATATCTTTTTAACAATTTGAAGATGGGTTTTTCTCTTTTTTTTTTAGTTTGTTTTCGCAAAACCAAACTTAGTTAAATTAATGACTTTCCAGAATATTTTTTGCTAGTTCTGAATGAAATCCTAGATATTTCTGAACTATGTAAAATCTCCAAAAAGTGAATTCTGAAGTTACAAAGAAGCGGCTGGCAAGTTTATCACAGATTCTTGTTCAGCATCTCATGATGGTTTTACTACACCGAAATTGCTGATCATTTTAAGAACATTCAATTTTTCCACAAAATATTTTTTTAAAAAGTACAAAACTAAAACTAACCCCCATGTCAAAAAAATGAACAGCGACGAATCAAAAATCTAAGCTGCAACTGGAAAGTGTGTGAAGGACGGTCAATCAATTGATAGGCAAAGAGAGCGAAAGAAGATCCGAAATCTGTAATGAAATCTATAACAAATACATCAATATTTTGAAAAAAAGTTCAGAAAATAAGAAGAGAAGGTCATCAAGAAGCACAAGAGTTTTTTGTTACAAAAAAAGATTTATAAAATTGGAAAAAATGGTACGAGTTCTGGAAACCATGTTACATAGGAATAAAACAAATATTATTCAACAGAAAATTCAGAAATTACAAGCTTCAAATACCTAGTAAGAACCTAGTGTTTGCCTGGTAATAGTCCAAATCATGGGCAGAAGCCTAGTAACGGTCCAGATTTTTTTGACAAAGGCCTAATTAGGGGGCCGAAGTCTAGTGGAAGCCTAGTCAACACCTATTGCTTTTGGCCTGAGCCTGGTAACGGTCTAGATTTTCTCAGCCACGGCCTGGTGAAAGCTCTGATTTTTTGACGGATGCCTAATAACGGCCCAGAGTTTTTGACCGAGGCCTACTTAATGGGCCTAAGTCTAGTGGAAGCCTAGTTGTAACCCAATGTTTTTGGCCTGAGCCTGGTAACGGTCTAGATTTTTGTAGCCACGGCCTGGTAAAAGCCCAGAATTTTTGACGGAAGCCGTAACGGTCCAGAGTTTTTGATAGAGGTCTAGTAAAGCACCAGGTTTTCTAGTTGAGGTCTAGTAAGTAGCCCGTTCCTCAACCGATGCCTAGTGACGGTCCAGATTTTTTTATCCACGGCCTGGTAAAAGCCCAGAATTTTTGACGGAAGCCTAGTAACGGTCCAAATTTTCTGACCAAGGCCTAATTACTGGGCCTAAGTCTAGTGGAAGCCTAGTTGTAACCTAATGTTTTTGGCCTGAGCCCGGTAACGGTCCAGATTTTTTTCTTATGCCTAGAGAGAGTACATGATTTTTGTTTTGTCCAAGGCCTAGTGAAGACCCAGTTTTTCTGAAACAAGACCTAGTGACGTGTGGCCTTGTTTTTTAGGCGATACCATGTAAAAGCCTACACTTTCTGACAAAGGTTTATTGAACGCCCAGTTTTTTCACCGAGTCCTATTGACAGCCCAGTTTTTTTTTAACGGCCCGCTAAAGTCTCCAGAAAGCCATTCTACTAAAAGCCGGGTAAACTTAGTTTTTTTCAAAGCAACCAGAAAAAAATCCGGTTTTTTTTGAACAGAACAAAAGAACAATTTCAAAAAAAAAAAAAAAAGAATCGAAAATGTAGAGAAAAAACAGTGATAAAGTTTTCTTTTCCAAATGTTCTCTGGGAACACCCATCATTTGTGGGTTATCTATTTTTTCGATCAGAAGTGAAAACGGTTTTTTTTTTGGAAATAGGGAAAAGGAAAAAAAAGTATGTATATATAATATTAGTAGTCACCAATCTTGCAATAAAGCTATCATGTTTGCTTTGAAAATGATAAGGGTGGACCAAAAGGAGCAAAAGGTCATGAATAATCAAGAGATAAGAGGCATGGGAATGGTGTGAAATAAATGTGGATATTTTTTCTATATATTTTTCAAGGCTAATATGTACGCAATAAGGGATGTCTAACAAGGGAATATTTTGAGAAAAAAATACCACTTTTTGACTAGACATATAATATTTTATTGATCTTGAGACCAATTTTTTGTAATCAAAATTCTTCATGAAAAATTTGGATTCGTGAAAATAAATGAATATTTTTAAAAAATTGATGAAATCCATTATATTTGGTCAAAATTGAATGTTTTAGGGTATTTTTTCATGCCGAAGAACTCGAAAATCAAAAATTGGAATATAAAATTGAGGTTTTTTGGTCGAAAAACTTAATATTTTTCTTCAAAACATTCCCCCTATAAAATAAAGGATATCAACATTTTTTCACACAAAAATGATTCATTTTTCAAGTCAAAAAATCTCATAAATAGCAAAAAAAAGATCAATAAAATCAAGAAGCAAGCAAAAAAAAAAGAATAAACGTTCAAAACTGCTAATTTCTTTGTTTGAATAGGATAAAAAGGAGAAGAACCGTAAAAATAGGATGTCGTTTTGTGTGTTGGTGAGAGGTGATGGAAAAATGAGAGAGTGCGGGAATGAGGAGATGCTTCTCATACACCAAAAAGTTTGCAGGGGTGTCGAAAAAATGAAGAAGAAGAAGAAGAAGAAGGAGAGAAAGGGGGCAAATTTTTACACAATGGGCTATTTATTAAATTGAGGTACTGTTATTAAACTTCATGCACTTTTAAATAAATGTTTTTGCCATAAAATCATAAAATAAAAGAGCCTCCTAAGTCAGTTTTTCACGCAGATTTCGAATTTCACAATAAAAATTCACTAAAATTTAGTTTAAAAGCAACAATCTGGAAATTATAATTAGAAAGCGTTGTTGGTGCATCAACCAAAAAATATATATAGTAGCGTGGGGGGGGGAGGAAGAGATATTCTGTGTAGACATCGGTACGATCAATAATTATATTGTGTGTGTCTGTTGCGCGATTGTGCATGCTGTTTTTGGAGAAGTGGTCCACTTTTTGTATAGCTAGATTCTTTCAATGCTTCATATGACCTTGGAGTTCGTTTTTGTTTCCACATGTCTCATATTTTCGAGTTAGAGGGAGGAGGGGGGGTTTAGAGGGGTTTTTAGCACCTTTTTTTCTTCCCCTTCCGTTTTTTTCGATCAAAAAACAGCATAAAGAGGAAGGAGGGTAGATGAGAAACAATGAGTCATACAAAAAATAGGAGACGGGAGCATTTGAAGGGAAGGGGGGGAGGGGGGTGGTTATTGGTCTCTTCAGAGAAAAATAGGTATTCAAGAAGGAGATACTAATTTTCGGATGAAAATTGGCATGACTAAATCCACGAATATGAAACTATAGAAATATGGTTTTCTTGGGGTATATTTCAAAAAAAATATCTGAATTTTCTTACTCTAAAATCTCGATTTCTTTTTTCCAGTTCCTCTTATCTGAATTTTAACATCCACAGAACACTTTGTGCTCAGAAAACTTCCATTTTTTCTAAATATTTGAAAAAATTTATATTACATATCCTAATCTCTCTACACATCTATTAGATATGTATATAAAAACGCAACAGACACACATTTATATTAATGGTATCCAGTTACTTTTTTGATTGGCGTGACCTTTTTGAATTTTCTTGGGCTCAACTTATACACAAAATATATATATTATGTATCAGGGACCAAAAGAAGAATTTCTAAATTGAAAAAAAACTGAGAAAAATGAAAAAAAACTAGAAAATTTAGGTTCTATACCAAAAGAGGGGGGACCAAAAAAAAGAGGTTTGACAGGTGTGTCTATTTTTTCTCCCTATAATTATTATATTGGACAAATTGGAACAGCCGGTTAAAAAATTTTAATCCTAGTTCAATTGTTTTTTTTTGCTTTGCCCAAACACTCAAAAAGTACCGTATCATTTTAAAGGAGCATGTCGATTTTTGATACTCTATGTATATCAATTATCAAAAAAGTTGAAAAACTTCCACTCGTTTGATTTTCCAAAAAAAAAAAAAAAAATTATAATTGTTTTTTGTTTTCAATATTTGAAAAAATTATACTATGTAACCTAATATCTGCAATATCTTCACACATCTGGTAAAAATGTATATAGTACATTCACAACATATAAACTTTTTCTCCCTTCTCCTTCTCGGAGCACGATATGTCAATCAGTATCCAGTTACTGTTTTGTTATTTCTTGGGCTCATCACACCAATTGTTATAAACAGATTCGAATTTTTGAATAAAAGGGACCATACTTTTTTTTGTATATTCTTTAAAAAAAAAGATATTGCGAAAAATTTCAATACAACACTTGAAATACTATTGGGACGACTATTAAGAGAGGAAGGAATATGGAACAAGACTTATGATATATGGGGTAATGAAGAATAAATAATAGACATGGGGTAAAAAATCAGTAGTATTAGGTTGGAAAGAAATTAATTGCCTTTTTTTCAAGAATTTTTCTTTTGGAAAATTAAAAGAACAGAGGTTGCTGGGAAACTAGAAATATTTATCATTTGCATTGATAGTCCTCTACCATCATTCCGGTTTTTTATGGATTACCTCCTGCAAAAATCCCCCTGGCTGGGAGGCGAAAAGCTTCGTCAAATCAGTTTTGACATCTTTTCGAGTTTTGAATTTTTTTCCATTAGCCGTCTTTGAAGATGTGAGAAGATATGATAATTCGAGAAAGCTAGGTTGAGTGAGTACAGAAAGTATATTAGAATTGGCCATCCGAAAGCGGCAGGACTAGCCTTGGCCTTCCAAGCAACATATAGTCTGGCGTTGTTGTGGAGAAAAAATATTCTCGCGTTAGCTCTACAGATTCTCGCGTTAGCTCTACACATCACTTTTTTCGATGATAATCAGCTTTTGTCACGTCTGCTGGCGGATCTGAGCCATCCAACCAATATCGATTTCGCACAATATTTTTGTAGTGGACCTACTTATCATATTATGTATTTATATCATTGAGCCATTCGTGCATGCAGTGGAAATTCAAAAGTTCCGATGTCATGTCAACCTTGCACATTTTGTCATAGTCCTTCAAAATGTGAGGTACGAATCGACCCAGTTTTTGCACATTGCCGAATATTTCCAGTTCATAAAAAATTATTGTATGTGACACCCTCAATACTGTTCACAATTCACGTGAAGTTTGGTGCTGATCCAGTTCACCCTGGCTACGCAATGTATCCGAATACATCTCTATTAGTTGTCCTGGACCGTGTTCATCGTCCAATTCGGACTCGCCAGCGTGAATAATTTCAGACCAAACTCTTACAGTACAGGGCGTAGGAGTCTTCCGTTAATATACTGTTGTGGATTTCTTTTTGATCTTGTTAACTTTTCCGGTTCGGAAAAAATAAAAAGAGAGTCACACTGTAAATTTGCATTCGCTTTGGTTTCGATACTTGCGGCATTTTTGCAAAGAGAGGGGGCTCACAATAAAATGAAAACATCACACTGGTGCCAGGCAGTTACTGCCTCCAACAGCAAAAAATGGAATTTAAAAAACAATCCTATCATTGAAAAAATAATCGAAGTTCCAGACCATCAAAAAAAGGCAATTAATTTTTTTCCAACCTAATACTTAGGCTACTAAAACTTCAATACTTAAAGGACAAAATTTGAGAAATTCAAGGGCTTCTAACAAAATAAAGTTTGGAGACTTAGACATCTAAAAAATGCGAAAAATGAGGAAAAAGGATAAAGACGGAAGAGAAATTATAGAATGTCTCAATGAAACATCGCATTCTTTGGCCTGATTGATCCACACATTACACTGAAAAAAAACAAACTTCACAACTGTACGATATTCAATTAGATATTAGGTTAGATGCTTGAGAACATTTCATTTGTTCACAAGGATTAGAAAACTTTTTTTCTAAAAAAAAGTTACGGAATAGTTTCTTTCTTTGTCTGTATATGATTTTTGAGAAATGTTTGGATAACAATATCATCAACTTGATAAAAAAAACTCACACAATTCAGGGAAGATAGCATAAAATCGATCCTTGAGAGACGAAGTGGATGAATACTAAAAAAAGTTATTTTTGAGGGCTCAAAACGTGGGCAGTTATAATGGGAACCATTCTATTTTTTTAAATCCCTTATAATATTCCGGTATTGTATTTTTGGCCCCCTAATCATACTAAATTAGTGTCGAGAATTCCACCAAAACATTGTCCAAATGCTCCTTCTGTATATCTAATGTTTTCATGACGATATCAATCAAGCAGTCGGTTTCCCAGAAAAAAAGAAATTTCTAAAAAAAAACTCACTGTTTGAACGACTTCATTGTCATCGACAAATCCTTGATCAGGAATAGGTGGAGACCATTGCGAATCGAGTGTATCCTTGTTATAGTAATAGAGTAATCCATCTTGGGTTTTGGCGCGAGCCCAGCTATAACTCGGATTGACGATTTCGGGCGATTCTAATGAGTTTGTCAAGTTCTTCCGAGACAAAATTCCATTCTTGATTGTTTGAACTTGATGCTCTTTGGGGGCAACTTCGAATTTCGAGCGTTTTCTTGTCGGATACACTGCTGAAGAATCCGCTGTACAATCTTTTGCACTTTGTACCGCTACAAAAAGTTTTCATTTATAAAAACAGAATTCTATTCTCTAGATACAGATTTAAATTTTTTTGATTCAAAAAAATCTGTTCATATTACGCTAAGATTAGATAAAGAAGGTTGGAGGTTTCAAAAGTTTTGAATTTCATTTTTTTTTGTGTAAATTGACATTAGATTAACGATAGCGATTCGTAAAACTTCAATTTCACCTAATCTTATCATTTTTTTTTCAAATTTTTCCTCATTTCTCACTTAGATGCCAACCAGAAAGTTCAAAAATTCATAGTAATTTACCTAGGAGTCCTCAAATAGTAATAAGATATTTTTTCTTTGCAGTATCAATTATTTTTGAAAATATTGAATCTGTCAAAATTGGTTCAATTAACTTACGTTTTGGATGCAATACATCCAAACTGTTGCAAATACTGAACACGCGGTCGATGATGTCAGTCGAACTTGGTCTTTTCTTAGACCCTTTGACTAGTTTCGTCTTCTTGATAACTTGACCATTGGAGTGATTGGTTGTTCTTTCTTTCAATGCATTTCCGTGACGATTCTGAAAAAAAATCAACAAAATCATGCGAAAAATTCCTTAAAATAAAAAAAAAACTTACTTCTTTATTATTATCCAATGACTTACGGAACTCCATTTTGATATTAGATTTGGTGGATTGATTGAATGGGAGAAACTGAGAAAAATTATTGTTAAATTATTTTAAAAAATCCATAAAAAGATTAACCAAATAAGAAAAGACAAAATACAAATGAATGAACAGGGAAGTGGCAAAACCACGTGGCGAGATAGTGGTGAGCCCAAGACGCAGGCTGTTAGAGTGTTTGCTCGGGAATGAGGAAAAATAAGGGTGTGAAAATTATTCATTGATTAGAATTTACTTTTTTTCACACATTTTCTTGGACATGTTCTTTTCTTGGGTTGAACAGAAAAAATTCATAGAAAAAAATAATTGAAACAACTTAAAAACACTGTTTCAGATTGTTTCAAAAATTCAAAACCTATGTTTAGAATTACTACCAACGATTGTTGACACATGTTACAGTAATAGGTAACATCAAAAGGTTCCTGTGAAAATCGAAACAAAACCAATTGAAAGAAAATTATACTTTATCAAACTATTGGAAAAAAACAATACATATTTTAACATAAGACTGAGAAAAAATCTACCTAAAATTACTGGAAATTGATGAAAATTAACGTTGAAATTCAAGAGGGGCATGATAAAATTCATAAAAATGAAAAAAAGTGGTGGAGCGTACGAGGAAAGACGAGATTATAAAATTAATGGATCAAGCATCGATTATTTGTTGTATTCATTGTCGAGCTCAATTGGTTGATCCCTTACACTGAAAAAAAATTATTGTGAAAAACTATACAATAATAATTATGTATCATTCAGTTCAACAAAACCAAAAACGTGAGAAAAAATTTAAAAAATTGATTCAAATGTTATTGTGTCAGTCTTTTTTTTTTCTACCATCTCCGGTATGTCAAAATGATTGAAATAACTCACATAATTCCGGGAAAATTGAATCGAATCTCGCTTTGAGAGACATTGATGAAGAGTCCTGAAAAATGAGAAGTCATTTTTTGAGCCCGTCATATTTCAAAAAAAAAAAAAAACTCACCGTCTGAACTACTTCATCTCTATCTACGAAGCCTTGATGCGGCGCGGGTGGAGTCCATTGAGTTTCTAGTGTCGACTTGTTATAGAAGTACTCATATCCTTTTTCGGTTCTAGCGCGAGCCCAAACATTGTTCAAAGTGGCGATTTTGGGCGATTCCCGTTTTTCTGCCGAGTTGTTCCGAGCCAGAGTTACATCCGTAACTTGTTGATGATTTTTGGGGGGAATATCATACTTTTGGCGTTTTGTTGGTGGCATGTTTTTGGACGATTTTCTGACAGTAGCGGCTGCAAAAAGTATTTAAAAAAAAAACTTCCATGAACTGAAGAACAAATCTAACATCTCTATTACCATTACAATTCGCCGGTTTTTTAATGAATCTTTTTTATCTGATTTTGGGTCCAAATCAAGAAAACGTGAAAAGTATAGACTTTTCTTACAACAAGCTACTGTCAAAACTTCAATTCCTCCTGATCCCTAGTTTTTTCTCATTTTTCATTCAGCTATTAACGATAACGTTCAAAAATTCAGGGTGATTCGCTTTTTCAATACTCAGACTAGAAGATTTGGATAACAAAACTGTCAACTTCAATCAAACAACTCACGCTTATGCAGTTGATTGAAACACGCCAAAATATTCGAAACCGGATCCGAAACTTCGTTTCGACGTCTCTTCAAGCCCACACCATGTTTGACAGAGACTGACTGTCTGAGATCGTCAATCGATCTCTCCGCTCTTGTACCAATTCGTTTCTTGACGCCTTCATTCTCCTGAAATCAATGTTTTTTATTCTGAACAACCCTCCGAAAAAAACTAAAAACGAATTTACCTTATTATTCTTGACAACATTGATAGTCGACTCTGTGAGGTTGTTCATCTTTGAAAAAACCGGATAGGAACTGGAGCAAATTTACTGAAAAATGAACTTTAAACTCGATGGATACAACAAAAATGATAGATAAATAAAAGGATAATAAGCAACAAAAAAAGAAATGAATGAACAGGGAGGGAAACCACGTGCGAGATAGTGGTGATCCCGAGACGCAGGCGGTTAGAGTGTCCCAACGGGAATGAGGAAA
This sequence comes from Caenorhabditis sp. 38 MB-2015, assembly GCA_900536415.3. Lineage (NCBI taxonomy): Eukaryota > Metazoa > Nematoda > Chromadorea > Rhabditida > Rhabditidae > Caenorhabditis > Caenorhabditis quiockensis. The sequence continues at coordinate 3,425 of LR551034.1, read as the reverse complement.
ATGAGGGTGTGAAAATCATTTATTGATTAAAATTCACATTTTTTCGCACATTTTCTTGGACATTGTCTTCTCTTGGGTTGAACAGAATAAATTTGATATTTGTTCATAGACAAATAAGAATTCAAATAACCTAAAAATAGTGTTTCAGGTTGATTAGAAAATAAAGGACGTGACTGGAAAAGGTCCATATGACCACATTTTCCAATAAATCTAGATTCAAATGTTGTTTTGGTTCTATCCTAGTATAGGGGTCCCAAAATGATAAAATCACAGTTATCAAAAAAGGCACAGAGTATAATTGAACTATTGAAGCAATCGAAATTAAGAAGAATACAAACATCTCAGCATTCGCGAGTTCAAGAGAGAACAATGTCTTGTCCAATAAGAAGGGTATCCAGAAGACAAAAAGATTTATAAAAAAATATGATGAACGTGAGGGAATTACCAAAGAAATATAAGAGTTTGAATGACTATCTGATAGAAACACTTTTAAAAATAAGGTTTTGAAATAACCCGGGTTGACATATCTACAATTTCTCGCCATTTTCTTTGATTATGTTTTTCTTTCTCATAGTATTTTGAAATTCTTATAACTGTCGAGAAAAATCTAGAACCCATAGTCCGACAACACATTACTTTTAACCTTTTTTTTCAAAAACTATGAGCAACATGGAGAGTATGGAATTCTTAAGAACTTCTGACTAAAAGTTTGTGGGTCTGAAGAGGTGAAAAAAAATATTTGTTTTTCATATTTATATTTTTATTTTTTCAAAGATAAATGGTTAAACAAAACATAATAATAATTTTTCATACAAAAATAAGGGATGAAACAGCCAAAAAACATCGTTTAAATGTGTTTTTCTTTAGATTTTGAGAAGTTTTAGGTTGATATAATGTCTCGAAAGATTTATCTCATAATTTTAGGTCGTGCTAACTACCTTGCTGAAAACCTCAATGCCTTCAATGATGATTTTTGACCCATTTTCTAATAATATGTATAGTGCAATAATATGCTCATTGCGTTCACATTTGTGCAGAATAATGGGTTCAAATGTTTTTTCCGTAACCTGTAAGGTCACCAGTAAATAAAACAGTTTGTTGTGCCTAAAAAACCCCGATTCAAAAATTCTGGTCCGAAATATTTGCCTTTGTATAAAATCCTAGTTCAAAATTAGAACTCAACATCCATGCTAATAGATTTCTCGATTTTCAAACCACAAAATCAAAACTTCAGAATGTATTATATTTTGTTCATTATCACCCTCTTTATGAGACATAGGCTTATTACGCAACACAACATCCAGCAGAAAATTCTAGTGTTCGGCGAAAAAATCGTTTTTTGGGTTTGATTTTAGAGGCTGTGTATTATCTATAAGGTCCAATTTAGCTCCCCTCTCCCCCAAACTTTAGAATGTGTGCTAGGTTTCTCCAATACATAATTTTTATTGATTATAAACAGAAAACATGGCCAACTAGAAAAAACTTACAAAAATAAATGCCTAAACCATACTTAAAAACAAATGAACACACTGAAAGCATCGAATGAGACAAGAAGTGAAGAAGGCGGAAGGACATGAACGACGGCGGCTACAGGATCTCCTCGAGAGCAGAAACATCTGGAAATTATATAAAATTATGGATATCATGGTTTTAGAATACACCTACCAATCTCTTTTTTCAGGTCCTTTACAATGGCCTTGATATCCTTCACAAAAACCGAGAAGGTGGTTTGCAACTTTTCGAAATGAACTCTCACATTTCGCACCTCATTGTTTCCTGGGTGGCGTGCTTCAAGTCTGAAAATTCATATTTTTTGTGAGAAAAAAAAATGTTTTCAAACTTACTTGTTCAAATATCGATAAATAACATTAACCTGGTCACTATGCTCGATTCTTAGCTCCACAGTACGATCACGTACTTTCTCTTGAAAATAGTTATCGCGAGCTGCTTCCTGTCTTATCTTCTCAATTTCTTGTTTGAGCAGTCTATTTTCAATCTTTGTTTTCTCCATGTCTTCTCTTTCTTTGTCTTCCGCCGCTTGTCGTCGATTCTCTTGAGCCTGCTGCTCAAGCCAATCGTTCATGTCTGAAAAATCGGTTTATTTTGCGGATTCACAAGGTTTGGAGTTTGATGAGCTGGCATATGTCCAATTTTTGGTAAAAATATAGAACCTTTTTGAGCAAATCTTGATCCATTGAAAAACTATTTCTTGGACTTTTTTCGAATCTTCAAAATGATTTTCGAAAGGTGTAATTTACAATTGTACCTAGAATTGGTCTGGGCCTATTCATGACTAAAATTAGGTTCAAGCCCGTCCTATTTATCACACATTTGTATGTGAACCTGGTTCCTTCATGGCAGATATTTAGATTGCCCCAATTAGTAAAAAAAAATTAAGCCTCCCGTTTTTATGGAATGAAAAATAAATTCGACCTGACCTGTTATGATAAAGTGCGGCTCGGGCCAAGTCCATTTCTGAAAAAAAAACTCGAGATCGGAGCCGGCCCGTAATTAACAGAAATTAGGGCCAGCCCATTCATAACAATATCGGGCTTGGGCTATAATCACGAAATCGGGCTCGGGCCTATAATTACCATAAAACTAAACTCGGGCTTGGGATATTTCACCGAAATTGAGGCTTGGGCTGTACCAATCATAAGGAAATTGGGTTTGGGCCGATATTTATAACAAAATTGGGCTCGGGCCGATAAATATCATAAAACTGGACTTGGGCTTGACCCATTTATGTCTGAAATTGGGCTTGGACTATTCTATTCATAATCAATTAGACTCAGGCCGATAATCATAAGGAAACTGGGCTCGGGCCAATATTTATAACGAAACTGGGCTCGGGCCGATTTTTATAACAAAACTGGGCTCGGGCCGATAAATATCATAAAACTGGACTTGGGCTTGGCCCATTCATCTCTGAAATTGGGCTTGGACTATTCTATTCATAATCAATTAGACTCAGGCCGATAATCATAAGGAAACTGGGCTCGGGCCAATATTTATAACGAAACTGGGCTCGGGCCGATTTTTATAACAAAACTGGGCTCGGGCCGATAAATATCATAAAACTGGACTTGGGCTTGGCCCATTTATGTCTGAAATTGGGCTTGGACTATTCTATTCATAATCAATTAGACTCAGGCCGATAATCATAAGGAAACTGGGCTCGGGCCAATATTTATAACGAAACTGGGCTCGGGCCGATTTTTATAACAAAACTGGGCTCGGGCCGATAAATATCATAAAACTGGACTTGGGCTTGGCCCATTTATGTCTGAAATTGGGCTTGGACTACTCTATTCATAATCAATTAGACTCAGGCCGATAATCATAAGGAAACTGGGCTCGGGCCAATATTTATAACGAAACTGGGCTCGGGCCGATTTTTATAACAAAACTGGGCTCGGGCCGAT
>LR551032.1:0-10110 GCA_900536415.3 Caenorhabditis sp. 38 MB-2015 | reverse complement strand
TCATATTCATGGTCTATAATCATTAAAAACTACTCCCAGGGTCGAAATATGGCCTAGCAACCCAAAAAACTAGTCCATAGGATAAAGTGTGGCCTAAAAACCCTGAAAACTAGTCCCTGGATTGAAATGTGGCCTAGTTTTCCAATGTCATGGCCTAGAAACCCAATAACCTAGTCCCTGGGTTGAAATATGGCCTAGTTTCTCATATTCATGGTCTATAATCATTAAAAACTACTCCCAGGGTCGAAATATGGCCTAGCAACCCAAAAAACTAGTCCCTATGATAAAGTGTGGCCTAAAAACCCTGAAAACTAGTCCCTGGATTGAAATGTGGCCTAGTTTTCCAATGTCATGGCCTAGAAACCCAATAACCTAGTCCCTGGGTTGAAATATGGCCTAGTTTTTCATATTCATGGTCTATAATCATTAAAAACTACTCCCAGGGTCGAAATATGGCCTAGCAACCCAAAAAACTAGTCCATAGGATAAAGTGTGGCCTAAAAACCCTGAAAACTAGTCCCTGGATTGAAATGTGGCCTAGTTTTCCAATGTCATGGCCTAGAAACCCAATAACCTAGTCCCTGGGTTGAAATATGGCCTAGTTTCTCATATTCATGGTCTATAATCATTAAAAACTACTCCCAGGGTCGAAATATGGCCTAGCAACCCAAAAAACTAGTCCATAGGATAAAGTGTGGCCTAAAAACCCTGAAAACTAGTCCCTGGATTGAAATGTGGCCTAGTTTTCCAATGTCATGGCCTAGAAACCCAATAACCTAGTCCCTGGGTTGAAATATGGCCTAGTTTCTCATATTCATGGTCTATAATCATTAAAAACTACTCCCAGGGTCGAAATATGGCCTAGCAACCCAAAAAACTAGTCACCGGATTAAAATTAACCTAGTTTTCCAATATCATGGCCTAGAAAACTCAAAAAACTAGTCCCTCAATAAAAGTGTGGCCTAGCAATCCAAAAAAACTAGTCTCTTAGATAAAGTTTGGCCTAGAAACCCTGAAAACTAGTCCCTGGATTGAAATGTGGCCTAGTTTTCCAATGTCATGGCCTAGAAACCCAATAACCTAGTCCCTGGGTTGAAAAATCGCCTAGTTTTTCATATTCATGGTCTATAATCATTAAAAACCACTCCCAGGGTCGAAATATGGCCTAGCAACCCAAAAAACTAGTCCCTGGGTTGAAATATGGCCTAGTTTCTCATATTCATGGTCTATAATCATTAAAAACTACTCCCAGGGTCGAAATATGGCCTAGCAACCCAAAAAACTAGTCCCTCGATTGAAATGTGGCCTAGTTTTCCAATGTCATGGCCTAGAAACCCTAATAACCTAGTCACTGGGTTGAAAAATCGCCTAGTTTTTCATACTCATGGCCTAAAAACCCTAAACAACCCTAAATCTAGTCTATCGAAAAAGATGAACTTTTTCTCTCTGTTGCTCTAATTTTGAAGAAGTTCACTTAAAAAAGAAAAATATAATTTTTGCACGTGGCTATTTATACTATAAAAGCTCCTAGAGACTCTCATTGTTAGTTTAAGACTTTGTTTTGCCTCTGATTGTAGCATTCTCCAGGGGATTCTTCAAATTCTCTGAAACTATTAACATCATCTGAGGATGCTCCTGCCAAATGTTGCAAAACAATGATCCTCCCATCGCCAACAGCTGTTTCTCTCTCGCGAGATGACCTAGGAGCATTTAACGTAAATCTCTTCTCTCTCTCTCGCGCACCACCAATAATTTTTGTGTGGAAATGAGAAAAGTTTTTTTTTTTTTTGTTGCTGCTGCTGAAAAAACGACGGAGCCGTTCCTTCTTCGTCTTCTTCTGAAAGACAAAACAAACGGCGGCAATAAATCAAGATGTCGCAAGTTTTTTTTGTTGTTATGTATTTTATTTCGGGCTGCTTTTCGTGCTCTTGGAGCATCCGGTCAAGAGCCCCTACGAAAATGGAGCCGACAAAGATCTTTTCTTGATGAGCCTAGCAAAAAAATGAAAAAAAAAGAAAAAAGTTGGAGAAAGAACAACAATTTAATCGTCGTCTCATTTTCCAGTAACTTTTCTCCTCACTCTTCCTTTTTTTTCCCCTTCTCGTCCCAGAGTAAATTGTTCTCCTTCTCCTTCTACTACTACTACTCGCTTTTGGCGATTCTATTAGATATGCAAATTTGTGCGACTTTTTTCGCGCCCCGTGTTCCTAGAAGATGTTTTGTTTTGTTTTTTTTTTTCTAACACGACCCTGGCCAGTTATGCCTAAACCTTATTGTTGTTGTTTTTTTTCTCGCCAGCGCGGTCTCCGTTTTTTGTTTTGACACCTCGAGAGGGTTCCTGGTGTATATTTCCTTTTTGTCTGCATGTTTTTCTCGGGCTGTTTTGCTAGTTACCTGTGACTTTGGAAATTTGATACTTTTTCATGAGGTGAATTGCTAATTTTTCGCTGAGGGGTACTGTAGTCGTGTTTTTTTCGGGTTCAAAACTGTATGTTCACTAGCTGTCTCTCTAATTTTTGCTTAGTTGTCTGCGCCTATTCCTTGACCTATCTCTCATCACCTTCTGTTTCTCTGCGTCTTCTTACTGTTGTCTATCTCTCGCCTCTTCTCTAAATCTCTGAGTCTCTTGGTTGTTCATCGTCTCATTTTTCTTTAGCTTTATGTGTCTCTCCACTTTTCATTATCTCTCATCTTCTCTAGTCTTCTGCGTCTCTTCATTCTTCATTATCTCTCATCGTTCTCTAGCTGTCTACGTCTCTCCACTCTTCATTATCTCTCAATTTCTCTAGATGTCTGCGTCTCACCATGCTTAATTATCTCTCACCGTTCTCTAGCTGTTTCTGTTTCTCATGTTTCTCTAGCTATCTGTGTCTCTCCACTAACAACTATCTCTTATCTTTGCTTAAATGTCTCCGTCTCTTCATTCTGCATTATCTCTCATCGTTCTCTAGCTGTCTATGTCTCCCCACTCTTCATTATCTCTCAATTTCTCTAGATGTCTGCGTCTCACCATGCTTCATTATCTCTCACCGTTCTCTAGCTGTTTCTGTTTCTCATGTTTCTCTAGCTATCTGTGTCTCTCCACTAACAACTATCTCTTATCTTTGCGTAAATGTCTCCGTCTCTTTATTCTTCATCATCTCTCATCTTCTCTAGCTGTCTATGTCTCCCCACTCTTCATTATCTCTCATCTTTTTCTAGCTGTCTGCGTATCTGCACTATCTGCACTATTTAATATCTCTAACCGTACTCTAGTTATCAATTTCTCTCCACTAACAACTATCTCTTCTCTTGCCGTAGTTGTCTCCGTCTCTTCATTCTTCATAATCTCTCATTGTTCCCTAGTCGTCTGTGTCTCTCCACTCTTCATTATATCTCATCTTCTCTAGCTATCTATGTCTCTTCATTTTTCATTATCTCTCATTGTTCTCTAGCTGTTTCTGTTTCACATTTTTCTCTAGCTATCAGTGGTCTCTCCACTAACAACTATTTCTCATCGTTCTCTAGCTGTCTGTATCTCTTTTTTCGCACGATCACTGCGTTCTCTAGCTGTCTGTGTCTCTCCTTTCCCCATGTTCACTAGCTATCTCTAACCTCTTCTCTATCCCCGTGTTTTTTCCAAATCAACATGCCAAAAAAAGTCACATTTTCTGGTTCATTTAGGGTCAATTCATAGTGCAATTTGGCATCGTTTTTTCGCCGCAAAAGAAACGAAAAGAAAAAACATGCCTTCAAGACATGTGAACTTTCTTTTTAGACATCAATTTATGGATGGACACCCCAACCCCCAAACAATTTCTGAATTATTCACATAACCCTTTTTCGTGGAATTAGCTTAACAAGAAAAAACAACAACCTCTTCTCATCCGCCAGCCAATCAGAGATCAATGCCCCGCCCATTTTTTTTGACCGCCAACTTTTTTGCTTTCAAATTATTATTTTATTTCTATCATTTATATTATTATTGAAAAACAAAGTGTTCTAGAGGGTGCTCGAAGCGATGATTTGATTTTTGAGTGTTTTTTCTGTCTAGAATAAAAATATAAGCGAGAAAAAGAATAAATATTATTGGAGGAGCACAGAGATGACGCAAACACGAAAAGTTTCGTTTTGTTCGTCGAACAAGGGCGAGAGTAGTTTGTTTAGATTTTCGGGGTTGTGCTCTTGAGATTTTTTTTCTTCTTCCACTAGCTGTGCTTCGGCTCGTGTTGGTAGTTAGTTTATTGTTATTATTATTATTATTGCGTAGTCATTCTCTTCTTTCTCTTTGCCCATTCTCCTACGCGTTGATCTTTGTTTGAATGGTCTAGAACTGTCCATTTCTAGGTGACTCATATCTACCTCTGCGTCTTTGCATTTTTTTGCGGATTTTTACGCTCTCTCTAGTGGTCTGCACTCTCTCAAAATGTAATTATATTTTTTTTTTGTAATTCTCTCTAGACTATCATATATCAAAACACATTTTCTACTTCTCTAGCTGTCTCCACTCTCTTAGCTTCACACACTATTTTTAAATCTAGTTGTCTGCACTCTCTCTCAATTTTATATACTATTTCTAAATCTCTAGATGTCTGCAGTCTCTCTTTCATTTTCTCCCTCTCTTTCTCTACACTCTCTTAGCTTCACACAATATTTTTTATTTCTAGATCTCTGCACTCTCTCATTCCTGCACAGTATTTTTTACGCCAGATGTCTGCATTCTCTCAGCTTTGTGCACTGTTTCGCTATCTCTCTTTCTCTGCACTCTCTCAGTAATTTTGCTAGTTCTGTTTCTCTGCACTATCTCGTTTTTTTTTTCAATTTTATCTGCACTCTCTCAGATTTTTTCAGTATCTCATCTGTATAGTTGTCTGCACTCTCTCATTTTTATATTATCTTTCTTGTCTAGCTGTCTGCACCCTCTCATACATATACAGTATTTCATACTCTAGATGTCTCCACTCTCTCATTTTTATTTTCTATTTCTTATCTGGTTTTTACAGATTTATTCAATATCTCATCTGTATAGTTGTCTGCACTCTCTCATTCCTGCACAGTATTTTTTACGCCAGATGTCTGCACTCTCTTAGCCTTACACACTATTTTTCTGAATCTAGTTGTCTGCATTCTCTCAGCTTTTGGCACTATTTCGTTTCCTCTATTTCTCTGCACTCTCTCATTCCCGCACAGTATTTTTTACGCCAGATGTCTGCACTCTCTTAGCCTTACACACTATTTTTCTGAATCTGTTTCTCTGAACTCTCTCAGCTTTGTGCACTGTTTCGCTATCTCTCTTTCTCTGCACTCTCTCAGTAATTTTGCTAGTTCTGTTTCTCTCTGCACTCTCTCATTTTTACACTCTATCTTTGTTACTCTAGCTATCTGCACCCTCTCATACATATATTGTATTTCATAGTCTAGATGTCTCCACTCTCTAATTTTTATATGCTATTTTTAATTAACTTCTCTGCACTCTCTCAGCTTTGTGCACTATTTCTGCTTCTTTAGGTGTCTGCACACTCTCAATTTTTTTATTCTATTTCTTATCTGGTTGTCTGAACTCTCTCACTTTATGTTCTATTTCTTATTTGATTGTCTGCACCCTCTTATCTTTACACACTCTTTTTCTCTCTAGATGTATGTACTCTCTCAAATCTTATTTGTATTTTTTACAGTATTTTTCTACCTCTCTCTCTCTCTCTCTCTGAACACTCCCAGATTAATACACTATTTCGTATCCCTACTTCTCAGCGTCTCTCAATTTTCATCACTATCTCTCTCTCCCCGCAAAAAAGGTCTCCATGTAATTTGTTTATGTTTCAATTACGCAGGTGATAAAATAACTTGACATTTTTTTCAAAGAAAAAAATGCAAAAAAATGTCCGAACGCGGAAAAAACACGACAACAATCAATCAGGCTTTTCACTCATTTAAATTCCCGTTTCTCTTGTTTTTCCTTTTCTTTCTACCATATCTCTGCGTCTCATTCTCTCCATTGGGTATTTTTAAAGAATAATATTTTTGTGCTCCTTATAAGTGCTCTTGACTTGAAGCTTTTTTTTTCTAGCTAACAATAAGAAAATATATATATGTCTCAATTTCAATGTTTACCTACCTAGCCTATTCATTTCCAAAAAAAAAAAAAAACCTCCGAATATTTTTATATATATTTTTTTTGCCTGTGTGTAAAACATTTTTATGAGTGTCCATCAAATTTTTATTATATAGTCACCCGGGCTCTCCATTCTCATTTTCATTCTTTTTTTCGCCCCGTTTTTTGTTATGTGTGTGTGTGTGTGTGTGTTACATTAGGATTCGTCGTATTTTCTTCAATTTCGGTGATTGTTTTTTTTGCGGCGGGCGGCGTTGAAGAAAACTTTTATTTCATTTCTTGGCTAGATATTTTTCTCTTGGCCGGATTCAGGTTTTTTTAGTCTGTGTCTCTCCAACTTGAATTATCTCTAGTCGTTCTCTGCTAGTCTTTATCTCTAGTATCTCTACGTCTCTTGTTCTTTGTTGATCTCTCATAGTCTCACTCTCTATCTGGTTTCTTCTCTGCATCTCTCGGATTTCTGTTATCTCTAACCGTTCTCTGCTTCTCTGCTTATCTCATAATTTCATTATCTATAGTTTCTCTACGTCTCTTGTTTTGCAATACTCTCTCAACCTTTCCTTTCTATCTGTAACCATTTTCTTATCTGTGTCTCTCACTTTTTCATGCTCTCTCTCGCTTTTCTGCTTCTCTGCGTCTATCATCATTATTATCTCTGCCTCTCTTCAATTTTAATGTTCTCTATGTTTCTCTGCTTCTCTGCGTATCTTATCACTTGATTATCTCTATCTCTCTCATTTTAATGATCCATCGTCTTTTCTGGTTCTATGTGTATCTCATCATCCGATTATCTATAGTTTCTCTACGTCTCTCGTTCTGCAATACTCTCTCATCATCATTTCCTTTCTATCTGTAACCATTTTCTTGCCTGTGTCTCTCACTTTTTCATACTCTCTAGATTTTTCTGCTTCTCTGCGTCTCTCATCACGTCATTATCTCTAACTCTCTCCTTTTGATGATCCATAGTTTTTCTCTGATTCTCTGTGTATCTCATCATCCGATTATCTCTAGTTTCTCTACGTCTCTCGTTCTGCAATACTCTCTCATCATCATTTCCTTTCTATCTGTAACCATTTTCTTGCCTGTGTCTCTCACTTTTTCATACTCTCTAGATTTTTCTGCTTCTCTGCGTCTCTCATCACCTCATTATCTCTAACTCTCTCCTTTTGATGATCCATAGTTTTTTTCTCATTCTCTGTGTATCTCATTATCTGATTATCTCTAATTTCTCTATGTCTCTTTCTCTGCGATGCTCTCTAACCATCTTTATTCTATCTTTAACCATTTACTTGTCTGTGTCTCTCACTATATGTTTATCTGCCTCTCTGTGTCTCTCATGATCACATGATCTCTACCTCACTCTGTCTCTCAGCCTCTCTTAATTTTAATTATCTATCGTTTTTCTCTGCTTCTCTCCGTCTCTTACTTCCCCTGTGTCTATAACCTCTAGTTATGTATCTGCATCTCTTTCTCAAATTTTTTTCTCTATGTCCAATTAATATTAATCCCTCGTTCTTGTTTCTCTCTGCGTCACTAATATCATTACACACCCTCCTCTCACTCATTTCTCTGCGTCTCTCACCGGTGATAATGCCGACGCTGATAATTAGATTGCTCATGTTAACCTGAACCAAAATTCAATTGTTTCTTGCTTTTTCCTTCTTCTTCTTCCACTCTCCTTTTACATGTGCATTTTTTTGTCTTGAGCATTTCCTCAGCCATTGTTCTAGTCCACTTCAAACAAAAAAAGAAGAAGAAGAAGACAATGAAATGAACATTATTGTTATTCTTATTATTATTTTATTGCGTTGAACTTTGACCCATTTTTGTGTGTGCCGGAGTTAATGAATAAGTTGTGATTGGAAAACTATATACATATAATTTTTTGATTTAATTTCACTTCTCGCCTAAACGAAATATAATCGAATATGTCACACAAGAGCGAGGCGGCTCTCTAACCTTATTTTTTTTTTCGTTGGCCATTTTCCGGCTCTTGTTTTTGTGGTGATTTTTGGGGAAAATGACGTGTATGTTTGGTGTGTTTGACAGGCGATGGTCCGATTCTTGGTTAGAGACTATTTTTAAAATAGAACTGAGATGATTAGAGAGATAGAGAGATAGAGAGAGATAGAGAGATAGAGAGAGATAGAGAGATAGAGAGAGATAGAGAGATAGAGAGAGATAGAGAGATAGAGAGAGATAGAGAGATAGAGAGAGATAGAGAGATAGAGAGAGATAGAGAGATAGAGAGAGATAGAGAGATAGAGAGAGATAGAGAGATAGAGAGAGATAGAGAGATAGAGAGAGATAGAGAGATAGAGAGAGATAGAGAGATAGAGAGAGATAGAGAGATAGAGAGATAGAGAGAGATAGAGAGATAGAGAGAGATAGAGAGATAGAGAGATAGAGAGAGATAGAGAGATAGAGAGAGATAGAGAGATAGAGAGAGATAGAGAGATAGAGAGAGATAGAGAGATAGAGAGAGATAGAGAGATAGAGAGAGATAGAGAGATAGAGAGATAGAGAGATAGAGAGAGATAGAGAGATAGAGAGAGATAGAGAGATAGAGAGAGATAGAGAGATAGAGAGAGATAGAGAGATAGAGAGATAGAGAGATAGAGAGATATAATCATCGTGAAACTAAGATCTTCACAATAATTTCTACAGTACCCCTACCCCTATGGATTACTGTACGACGTCATATTCCAAAACTCAAAAGCAAAAAAAAATCTCTTCTTTTTTTTGCTTTCTTCCGTCCCAAGACCAAAAATAATACACGGACCATTAGATTTGAACAATATTTGCGCACTTTGTCCAGGGCGCAACCGGAAAATCCCAAGTTCTCCTTTTTTTTTTCCTTTTTTTGCGCAGGTTTTTTTTCTTAGCAAAAGGAGAAGGAGAACCTTGTCTTTTTGTTTTGCACGTTCCGAGAAAATTCAAAAAAAAAAAAATTGGCATGACCGGGAACTGAACCTGTACCTTGAGATTGGTAGACGTGTGTGTAACCTACTACGCCATGTCTAGGAGAGATCCCTTGAGAGTCCTAAATTTTTTCTCATAAAAAAATATCCTTTTCTCCCCAAAAAAATTTTTCTTTTTCATTTTTTGCCCCTTTTTCTTGATTATTAGTTTTGTTGCACTCTTCAATTTTTCATATTGCATTTTTTTTCCTCAAAGTTCTCCAAATATATTTACGATCATGTTATTGCTCTAGCTCTAGCCTTGTTTTTCTTTGTTCTGAAAACAAATTTGGGACTCTCGAACACGAAAAAATCCTCTTTTCTTCATTTTCTTCAGCTTCTGAGGATCCAATCAAAAAGTTTTATAGATCGTAAAGAAAAATAGGAGTTTTTTTTTTTTTGGAGAGCAGGTGACATCTGGATGGCGGTTTATTTTATGTTTCAGATGGGTACCTGGAGCAGTAGTCAGGGTTACTGTAGGTTCTAACATGTGTCTAACTCTCTCATTTCTACACACTATCTCGTCTCATGACTCTATCTCTCTATCTCTCTATCTCTCTATCTCTCTATCTCTCTATCTCTCTCTCTATCTCTCTATCTCTCTATCTCTCTATCTCTCTATCTCTCTATCTCTCTATCTCTCTATCTCTCTATCTCTCTATCTCTCTATCTCTCTATCTCTCTATCTCTCTATCTCTCTATCTCTCTATCTCTCTATCTCTCTATCCTTCTATCTCTCTCTATCTCTCTATCTCTCTATCTCTCTATCTCTCTATCTCTCTATCTCTCTATCTCTCTATCTCTCTATCTCTCTATCTCTCTATCTCTCTATCTCTCTATCTCTCTATCTCTCTATCTCTCTATCTCTCTATCTCTCTATCTCTCTATCTCTCTATCTCTCTATCTCTCTATCTCTCTATCTCTCTATCTCTCTATCTCTCAATCTCTCTATCTCTCTATCTCTCTATCTCTCTATCTCTCTATCTCTCTATCTCTCTATCTCTCTATCTCTCTATCTCTCTATCTCTCTATCTCTCTATCTCTCTATCTCTCTATCTC
>LR551027.1:0-180496 GCA_900536415.3 Caenorhabditis sp. 38 MB-2015 | reverse complement strand
TGTGATAGTCCATCAACCACTTCTACTACCACAACCACTCAAGCTCCACAAATTATCACAATCCAATTGGAAGTTCAATGTCAACCACAATGTCAGCAACAATGCCAATCATCGTGTGAAGCTCAACAACAGCCAACAGCTCAATGTAATCAAGCTTGCTCTTCTCAATGTTCAAATGCTTGTCAACAACAATCGGCACCAGCTCAACAAATGACTAATAACTGTGCATCTGGATCATGTAACTCGAATACTCAATATACTCAAACTGCTGCTCCAATGTATGATCCATACAACAACAACCAACAGACATCATCGAACTCGAACTGTGCATCAGCTTGTCAACCAGCGTGTGATACTTCATGCACATCCCAACAAACACCAACAATTGCTCCAATGTACAATCCATATGATGAGACCACAACAACTGCATCTAGTTCATCTCAAGCAGTAATTCAAATTGTTTTGCAAACTTCAGTTGCTCAATCGTCTCAATGTACTCCACAATGTGAATCTTCATGCCAACAACAATGTGTTGCCCAACAACAACCAGCTTCACAATGTCAATCAGCATGCCAATCTTCATGTTCTTCATCTTGCCAAGCTGCTCAACCAGCTACAGTAGCATGTAATCAATCTACCACTTCTTCTTCTTCATCTAATTCATGCTCATGTCAATCCAACTATTCACCATGTGGAAATGGACAATGTTGTCGTAGAAAGTAAATCAAATCGGACCGATCGAGCAATCGAACAAAGATCTATGGGTTTTAGAACACTCTAGTCTCATTCATCTTTTTTGTATATAACGAACCATTTTTTTTTTTCATTATTTTTAATAAATCGTTCTTTTCTTTTTTTGAGTTGTTGAGAAATCTGAAAATGTGAATTCTGATGACGTTAAGTAAAGGCGTCTCCAAGTGTTCACCTCTCTTCTTACGGGCTAATGGAGCTTTGCACTTCACGACTCGTGCAGCCTTGTTTTTTTTTTAGCTTAAAATTATGTGGATATGAACGTTTTTTTTTTCGTGGATCATGAATTAATCTCGCAGTTTCTTTTAAAGACAACTTTTAAAGCCGAGTTCTTTCACGCTATCTTTAACACAGTTAATCCAGACCCTCAAAATATTATAATTCTCCAGTTAAATTTTATGGCTGCGATGAGATGAGATATTTTTTTCGATGCTTGTTTTATTGAAATAAATATTGTACATTGTTGTAAGGTGATGTCCGCTCATACGTAACGTCATCAGAATTCACATTTTCAGATTTCTCAACAACTCAAAAAAAGAAAAGAACGATTTATTAAAAATAATGAAAAAAAAATGGTTCGTTATATACAAAAAAGATGAATGAGACTAGAGTGTTCTAAAACCCATAGATCTTTGTTCGATTGCTCGATCGGTCCGATTTGATTTACTTTCTACGACAACATTGTCCATTTCCACATGGTGAATAGTTGGATTGACATGAGCATGAATTAGATGAAGAAGAAGAAGTGGTAGATTGATTACATGCTACTGTAGCTGGTTGAGCAGCTTGGCAAGATGAAGAACATGAAGATTGGCATGCTGATTGACATTGTGAAGCTGGTTGTTGTTGGGCAACACATTGTTGTTGGCATGAAGATTCACATTGTGGAGTACATTGAGACGATTGAGCAACTGAAGTTTGCAAAACAATTTGAATTACTGCTTGAGATGAACTAGATGCAGTTGTTGTGGTCTCATCATATGGATTGTACATTGGAGCAATTGTTGGTGTTTGTTGGGATGTGCATGAAGTATCACACGCTGGTTGACAAGCTGATGCACAGTTCGAGTTCGATGATGTCTGTTGGTTGTTGTTGTATGGATCATACATTGGGGCAACAGTGCTGGTCTGCGTTGTCTGGTATGGGTTGTATTGTTGTTGTTGTTGTTGAGTGTTGGTGTTGCAGTTGTTCGATGTTCCACAGTTGTTGGTTGATGTTTGAGTGCTGTACGGGCTGTAGGCGGCTTGGACTTGTTGAGTGGCTTGTGTGCAAGCGTCCGAGCATTGGTTGGTGCACGATTGAGTGCATTGGGCAGCTGGTTGTTGTTGTTGAGTAGCACATGATGATTGGCACTGTTGTTGGCATGCTGGTTGGCATTGAGCTTGGATTTCCAATTGGATTGTGATGATTTGTGGAGCTTGAGTGGTTGTGGTGGTCGAAGTAGTTGATGGACTATCACAGGCAACATTACATTGTTGTTGGCATTGTGGTTGACATTGTGATGCTGGTTGTTGTTGAGCAACACATGATGATTGGCACTGTTGTTGACAGACTGGCTGGCAAGCTTGGGTGTAGTACACTGGCGCTTGGGTGGTGGTGGTAGTGGTGGTGGTTGGATTGTACATTGGTGTACATTGGGACTGACATTGTTGTTGACACTGTGGCTGACATTGTGATACTGATGGACTAGATTGACATTGTTGGCTGCAACTCTGTTGACAAGCTGGAGCACATTGGCTAGATTGGACCTAAAAATGATTATGGTTTATTCAAGTTACTAGATATCATTTCATACCTGGACAGTTTGAGCTTGTTGAGTTTGTTGAGCGCACGAGCATGATGAGGATTGTGTAGACACTGGAGCAGATTGGCAAGAGCATGATTGGGTTTGTTGAACCTGTTGGCATGAACATTGCGATTGTTGGAGTGCCTGACATCCACATTGTCTCTTTTCACGAAGAACGCTGCCCTGAAAATTCCAACTTGCTAAAGTTTCAAAAAGAAAAGCTGAAACTCACTGAAATAACAAGAGCACATGCAAAGAAAACAGCGATCGTTGTGAAGCGCATTTCGAAAGTTAAGAATCGGATGATTGAAATACTTCCAATCACTGATATTTATACTCTTCCGCACTCGCATCGCCACGCCTTACCAAAGTTGCGGAAAAAAGGGGGCAAAAAACCG
Source organism: Caenorhabditis sp. 38 MB-2015 (assembly GCA_900536415.3). Classification (NCBI taxonomy): domain Eukaryota; kingdom Metazoa; phylum Nematoda; class Chromadorea; order Rhabditida; family Rhabditidae; genus Caenorhabditis; species Caenorhabditis quiockensis. The sequence goes on along the minus strand of LR551027.1, from coordinate 177,561 downwards.
GAATGTTATGAGCACATCTCATTATAACACACACTATTTACTCATTGTGTTCGGCAATAAAAAGTAAACGATAGGTTGGTTGTCGGCAAAAAACGAGGAAGAAAAAAGAAAAGGATAATTCTGTGCACAAAAAGGTTAACCGGATCGTTTCATTGTGTCAATTTTAGTTCTCACTTCAATAATGTGTTTGTACTTACAAATATTATATCAATTTTTTAACAAATAAAAAACTGGTAGTTTTTTACCTGCATATGTTACAAAAGAGAGGATTCCAGTTGTTTTTTCATCAATGCATTTTTTCTCGAATTGTTGTCTGTTTATTTGTTTGTTTATTTTTCGATGAGACATTCAAAATATAAAAAAATAGTGAGAAGAGGAAGAGAAAAACAGTAAAAAAAAAGCAGGAGAGATCGTTTTGCAAGTCAATACCTATAGGTAATTTAATATTCTGGAAGAAAAATAAATACATATGTGTCACAACAATAATAATAAGATGGGGTTAGATGAAAAGTAGACCAATTATGATGAATGTGGCATATCTTCGAGCTGTAAACAACACTTTTATATTATTTTAAATATTTTGGTGGAGGAGGGTTGGGCACTTAGGCTCCGCGGGCTTCTAGTTAATGGAAGCTAGTCGGGCTCGAGCGAGCCCGATTCATTGAGCCCAATCAAGAGCTCACGGGATTGAGAAATATCGCATTTTTTCTGTATTTGAAACACGTTTTTAAACTTTGAATTCCCGTTTTTTGTTTCTTGTTTGAAGCTGGATGGCTTGCGAGCTTCTCAAGAGAGCCCACGCTCAGAGAGCATGGCTCCATTTTCAAAATTAGTAAGGAGTTCACCCGAAAACACAATTCTGATCTTTAGGAATCAAACATACAAAAAAACCACCAAAAAAGTAAGAAAAATCTGTTCAAACATAAAAATAAGTACAACAAGGAACATGCTGATTTTTTATATTGCTTATCCGGGGAGGTCAGTCAACGGAAAAAACTATATGTAGTTTGAACCGACGAAATAGCAGGTCAAAATGAGAGATTTTGAAACTTTTCAAAATTTGATCTACTTTTCGTTAGCTGACCTCCACGGATAAGCAATACCATACATATCTAACTACTGTATTTATAAAGATTTTTAATATGTTCCTTTAACTCATTACTGTACTTTTTTATGTTTTGGTTTTTTTTAAATGTTCGATTGTTTTGCTCCTTATTGATAACTTACAGCTGCTGCGAGTTTCTTTCCACCAATTGGTGCTTCTTTTTTGAGATTTGCAGCCTTTTCCAATGATTTTCCAATCGATCCTCTTTTCTTATTATCTCCTCTTGCCTTTTTTCCTTCTCTTTCCTTATCTTCTCCACCTCGTTTACCAGCTTTTCCTCCTCTTTTACCACCTTTTTTCGAAGAATTTGCGCATTCTTTTGTGGCTTCTTTCCATGCTACTTTCTTTTTCTCTAGTTCGATCTTATCCTCATTGCGATGACATCTGAAAATTATTGTTTGGTCAAGTACTTAATATGACGCTTTAATATGAGAAGAAAGAAAAAACGAACACTCGAGCAGCTGAGCAACACTTCGCGAGTCGAGCACATTGACTTTTTAGTCGGCGGGCGTCTCTGTTGCAGGTCTGGAAAAAACATTACATGGTTTTTGGTTCACCAATGTTTTCTGATCATTTTGGTGAAAATAATTCACATCTCTCGAAGATTTAACTCGTGAATGACTCATTTTTATCGAAAGAAAATCATGAATCTGACCATCATACCAAAAAATTAATTTAATTGAGTCCAAATATCTGGTTTTTGAGTTGGACTCGTTTCGGGGAATTTTAAACTAAAATGTTTCATCGGACGGAAGTCTTGATTCAGGTGAATGTTTGGAAAAAATCGGTTCCAGAATTTTCAGACCAGAGTCCATGGCTTATTCAGAAGTCATGGTGTGAACTTCACGGATCCAATATGATACAATGTGTAAACTGAGATCTTAATAAATTTGAAAAAAAAAAGAAATTTCTTGCTGTATTTTCTCACATAGCGTTTTTGGTAACGATGCATCACTTTTCGAATTGAGAAAAAATACCTCAAACTTTAAAAAAAAATGGAAAATTAACCATACTGAAAATTAAGTGGATTATATATGAGAAACAAGATTCTCTGAAAATAGATTTCAAACCCAGAATTTGATGTACTGGATAGAGTCGGAACCTCAAAAAAGTCTCATCTTCTATCAGAATTTTTGATTTGGGGTCTGATTCTGAACAAATTTCAGCTTCTATATTTGTGTTTTGAACTCGTCTCTCTTTTTAACTCGTCTAACTCACTCTAGCAGCTGCTTTCAAACTGTTCTTTTCCTTCTTCGATCTTCTTTTTTGTGGTTCAATAGCTGCTCTTTTTGCATTTTTCTTCAAAATCGATTGACACCTCTCATGTTTCTTTTCGCTCAATCCAATAACATCTTCAGCTCGTTCACGAACACAACTTTCAATCTCATCAGCCAACTTAAATGAGCCATTTTTATTCGAAAATCATTGGTTTGCTATGGATATGTCACTTACTTTGTCATGAATCGAACGAATTTCGACATGAATTCTTTTCGCTTCAGTGCATTGACCTTTCTTACCATTTGTAGTCTGCAATATATATTTATTTTTGAAAGCTACAAAAAATAAAAATGTGTTTTTCATTGCATGCATGGCAATCCGAAGGCAATGCAAAAAAAAGGAATTATTGAATTTTGAAATGAAAAAATTAGAAGTTTTTCACTCTAAAAACCTTTCTCCAATTACACATTCTCCTCACAGGTTTCGACCATAATAATCTCATTGTCTCAAAAATGCTCAAACTGAATTCGAATATGTTTACTTAATTGACAAACCTCTGTATTATTCTCCAAAATGTGACACTCTTCAGCCTTCTGTTGTGCTTTGTTTATGCAATCTGCATATTCGATGCACATTGGAGTCTGAAATAACAAATGATTTAGTATTCACATTGATTGATTTGTTGATTTATTGAATTATTTATGTATTTGGGGTCCCATCTCATTCAAATAAATATGTTTTCTATGTTCTAAAGTAGGTTTTTTCGAGAAAAAAACGGATTTGAACCGAATAGTCTTCGAGTCGATTCGACTGAATCGGACCACGACTTCTAAAAATCTCACCAAATCGAATCCAAAAAAAATCTGACTGGTTCTGATTTTTTTCAAAAATGTTCATGAATCGATTTTTGCTTCTGGGCCCGATTCAGTAGGGTTTTCTGGACTCGTGGTCCGATTTAGGAACTATCATTTTAAACCCAAACAAATCAGGTTAAAATTTAAGTCTAAAAATTTTGAAAACCCACTTTTTTTGTTTTACATTAACTTTCACGTGACCGTAATTTTGAAGCTGAGGCATTTTTCAAAAACAGAGAATCTTAATGCAAAATCCAGCATCATTACCTGTTTTTTTTTTCGTAGAACAGACCTAAAGTCAACAGTACTATCTTTCTTACTGTAGCTTTTCACTAATCGCCAATTTCTGCGTTCATTCAAATAAAAACAACTCAATTTCAAGAATGAACTTTTCAGAAATAACTATTCAACAAATAATGAACCAACTCATTCATTGAAAATACATTGTTTTTCAATTTAAAAAATTCTAAGAATTGGGTTTCGTAATTAGGTCGAAGTCAGAAGTCAGAATAACAGAATGCCTAGTTACATTAAACGTTGCGAAGGTTTTTATGTCTTCTCTGTTTTTTGAAATTAAAAATTATAATTCAAAAAATTTCCTATGTTGTTATCCAGACTTCAAGATTTTTTTTTCAAAATTTAAAATACAAAATTATACTCACCGCACTGATCAATGTACTATTATCGGATGCATAAATACCCACACATAAAGTGAATAAAATCAACAATCGAAACATTTTCCTTCGAAATAACCTGCAACAAATGAGATAAACCAGCAAGAAAATGTAACATTCAACAGCAATAAAAAGGCATAAATCTGGTGTAGTGTGGTCAAAAAGGCGCAAAAATTGGGCGTGGTGATGTCTCTTTTGAAACGGCACAGAAAAAACGAGTAAAATGACCATAAAATAGTAGGATGACTTGTAAGAAGACTCTGTTGGGAATTGTTCTTTTTTTGCGATTTTTCTCGTTTTTTTGGTGTCGTAAGAAGGAGAAGAATGAAAACGACACGGCACGAGAAGAAGAAAAATGGGAGGTTTAATTAAAAAATGAGAAAAATAAGTACAGAAAGACAAGAAAATGGAGTAAACAGCTAGTTATAGAGTATTTCGAGACAGATTTCATCAAAGATCAGAAAATATTGTGTGGGGAGAAGGTACTCAGAAAAACAAGATGAGGGTATAATTATTCATTCATACTTCTAGATGTAAGAATCAGGTATGGTTATATTTATTCAAAATTTCTCAAATTAAACTGAAAAACAGATCTACAAGAAACGAATTACGGTTATTTCAAACGTAAAAAAGTATCAAGTTCGAAACTGGTCCTATCCAGGAAGAAGGTGAAGAAATCCGATCTGGTCCAGTTTTTTTTTTTAATTTCTGGAGTAAATCCGGAACTTTCGAATGTTTGGACTGTTCCAGGTAAAACAGACCTGATTCCGACCATTTCTGATGAAAATCCGGTCCGGGACTGATTTTTAAAATTATGCTCAAATACTCTGGAAAGTTCATGGATAGCACTCAAAATCCTGATTCTTAATGAAATCAGGCTCAAAACCAAATTTATTCAAAAGTCAATTTCAGAGGTTTATGATTTGGATGAATTCTGAAAATTTTAGCAGATACAACAGTTTTGAAAGTGATTTCCAAATAACTTGGTTGCTTTTTTGAAGTGATGTCTTGAAAAATCTTTTAGGCATACGAAATTAGAAGATTCAAAACGTAGGAAATTTTGAAAACAGGTTCATAATTGAGTTTAAATGAAGATTTTTGTAAATTTTCTGGATAAATCTCAAATACAAAGAATTGAAACTACCTTACTTTACTAACCCTATGGTGAAAACGTACTCTACTAATAACCATGCTTTTTTGTACTTTATATGGAATTTTTTAGATTATCGAATTTTCAGAGTCAATTCTAAAAAGGGCCATGCTGGTAAACTGAAACTACAAATGGCACCGCTTATATTTTGAATATATTCTCATTCGAGCAAATATCGAAAGTTGTTGTTGTTTTCCGGATGATAAAATTAAATTACTCTGGGACCTTCTACATATATAGTGAGCCATCAACGAACCACAAAAATGTTCTGGGTTGAATGAGAAGTTAATCAACTTTTTGCCGTGTGCCATCTTTTCTTCTTCTTCTTCTTTTTTCTGTTGCTCACCGCATAATTCAATTCTGGATGTCAGAAAAAAGGAGAAGAAGAAGGCGAATATGGAAGTTATAATAACTATATCTAACTATATATATAAAAAAGAAAAAGGAGCAAAAGTTGTTGAAGAGTTCCCTTGAGAGTTCTTATAATTGTCATTTTCACACCGCGTAAAATAGGGGAAAAAACTCGAACTAGTCAGTCGGTTACCCATTAAAAAACAGACGAAAATTCCGAGTGAAAACCAATAAATAATTTATTGGAGAATAGCTTTTTTGTGGTTGGCTTGGCTCAATTTGGTTTGTTCTCTCGAAATTGAAAGCTTGTTTTGTTTTTTGATGAAAATGGCGGCGGGTTGAATTGAGATTCAAAAAAGAGCCTGAAAATAATAGTCACACATAACAAAATTGTTTTTTGACATCGGATTACTGTAGTTTCAGTATTTCTAAAATGTTCCAGAAATAATATATTTGAAAAAGACGAATCCATAGAAACCGATTCAGGGGCTAATATTTTTGAAAACTTCCTGAATCAGATTCTAATTCTATGTGGTCCGAAATGGCAGTTCCTCCGAAAATAATTGAACAGGACCCAAATTTCTACAAACCTTTCCTGCATCAGGTCCGAAGATTAGTTTTTTCTGCCATGGTGTTCCATTTTTGGGTCTGATTAAGCAAATTGGTTAAAAAATTGTGTACATGTCAAGTTTTTGTGAATCCGATTCAGGAACTATCATTTTCGAATTATTTTATTATGAATTTGAAACATACACAAAATTCTATTTATAGAAAAAAAGGTGTCAACACAATGGGGTACTAATTGAATTTTGGAAAAAAATAACCTGAAAAGCTTTTCTGAAGCTTTCCAAACGTAGAATCGGATTCTACTGGTCAATAGGCTCCAAGAACAAAATCCGGTTCTAGATATTTGAAAAATGTTGAAAATTAGACTCATGAAATGCACACCGAAATAATGGACCTGTGATTTTAAAAACAAAAAATGAGCCAGGAATCTTGGAGACAAAGTATGCTTTCAAAAATCAAGATTTTTGACCTTCTATCAAACTCCCCGCCAATATTTATCAAAACTCAAAAGAAAAGATAACACAAGCCGTTTTTTTTTTTCAAAAATCTAAGTTCAGATCAATCAATCAACCGAAATTTTAGTTCTCTTTGGAATCTAAGCTCATTTTTTTAGAACCTGCGTTTTTTGAATTCTGTAAACTATTCATAAGAACTCATTCAGTATTTGATGTGAGGATTCTACAAAGAAAACACACTTCAGAATTTTTATATTAAAAAATCTGAAAAACTACAGTAAGACAGGAAAAACTTAGTATTTGGGCTCGTTTTAACAAAAAAATAAAACTCGAAATTTCAATAACAAAAAAGTTTCACGAAATAAAAAAAAATGAAATTCGAAACCGGAAACGTTGCTCATTAATATATGAATGAACGAACATGAACTCAAGGGAAATTGTGAAAATAAATAAATATGTGAGAATATGGTACATTTTGAGAGAATATGCATAAAAATAATTGGAAAGAAGATGAAATGACGGGTGAGAAAATTGGTGCAATTGGTGGCGACTGGATGGTGGATGGAGAGAAGAGGGGTGGATTAATTGAATATTCATCCCACTCCCATTAAGATAGTCATCTTTTTTGGTCAGAAAAGATGGAAGATGAAGATAACAACTAAACTATGACTTGAATATAGTTTAATCATTTTTCGAGTTTTTTTGTGCTCGGAAAAAAAGATGAAAACGCAAAAAATGAAAAAAAAAAGAAGAAAAAGAAAAAAGATGTTTCTTTCTTCTCATCAAAACTTTCTGGGCGACACTAAATTGTTCTTTTTCGAAGTTTTTTGTGAAAAATCTTCAACAATGAGTGCCTAAAATGTGTCAATATCAAAAGATTCGATATATCTGTAGATTGTATAGTAAACAGATAAATAAAACACTTTTGTTTGTGACGCAGTTGTTTTTTTTCATCATCTCAATTGTTTGTTGCTTCTTCTCTATTGTGTGTGGGAGGAATGTGTAACTTATCTCTTTTTGAACGTCTTTCAGGTAGACGAAAAATCAAAATCCGTTTTTTCTGTGACGTTTTATAGTCTTTCGACTGGGAATTGTCTCATAAATGATGTAAAAACACTTATTTTACATGAAAATCATTTTTCGAGTTATTTCACAATCATAAAGATTGAAAAGTTCACAGTTAGAGATTGTGCAAACACTGCCCACACTTTAGTTGACGCGCAGTAATGTTAATTTCTTTTATTTTTGCAGGAATTTTCCTCAACAACTTTTTTGTGTTTGCAGAAAACAGATGGGTATATTAAAAGAAGACTTGAAAAGTGCAAAAGGGTTACTAAAGGATGGTAAAAACCAAGATGTTCTCGATTTGTTGGAGGTATTTCAAACCGATAAAAACATATTTAGAACAAAAGTAATAAACTTGTAGGAACACATAAATAGTGGAGTCGAGGATTATTTCTTGTTCATTTTTGCGGGTTTAGCCAACTCAAATTGTAAAAACTACGAAGACGGGTATAATATGTATAGGAAAGCATTAAAGTTAGATGATACGAAAGGAGATGCTTGGAAAGGAATTTATAAGTTGATTGAGCAAGAGAATTGTGTCAAAGCAGACCCGTTTGATTTGGAAGTTTGTGAGAAAATGAAAGAACTAATGTGAGTGCTATTAACTAGGTGATTCATAATCTGAAAATGCTTACAGACCTGAAAAAGTAGCTGAAATTCAAAAAACATCTCGTCGTATTATGTACCTATTGCGAGATTGGTCGAAATTGGTCAATGAAGATTTTTCTACGGAATTCGCAGTGAAAATTATCAAACTCCTCGCACCAAGAATATTGAAACTCGAAGCTATTGAGAAAAATATTATCGAGAAATCTTTCAACTTGGTTTCTCCCAATTCAGAAGATGACCTCGAACTATTTGTCCCATTCTGCAAGTTTATTCAAGGAGTAAGTCAAGTTAATTCAGAAACAATTTTTTAAATTCGTATTTTCAGGAAACTCGCATTCCAAACTTGGTGAATCTATACAAAATACTTCCCGAACCTTGGATCTTGGCTGAACTTTCGGTCAACGCATACGAACAATATTTCGATGCTGGAGAGTTTCCCGATTTCTCACAAGTTCTGGCAAATCCAATAATCGACTTTTTGAAAAAGCAAGATATCGCCAAAGCACTTGAGGTTCTAGATAATCTTCCAACAGCCTCCAAAGTAGTTTATCCGGATTCTTTATTGTATGTTGGTCTGTTAGCTGAGTCAGAGAATTGGAATCAATGTGAACAAGTTAGTTTTTCAAAAAATAATTTATTAATTTAACTTTGATGTTTACAGACTGTACGATCTATCTTGACCATTTCAAAAAATGAAAATGTGAAAAAGACGTGTTATGGATGGATATCTCGAATTGTTTTAGAAACCAATCAAGATACCAGAAAGCTATCGAGTCTTCCGTTAAAACAACCTCAATTTTTCATCGAAGACGTAAAAACAAGATTAGTTCAAGGTGTTCCTGTAGAGCCAAAAACTGAAAAACAACACATCTTGGCTAGATTGTTAACATCTCTTCACAACAAAAATGTCACAAAAGAGAAAGACGGAGAAGCTGTTGAAAATCTTCTCAAATTATCCGAAATTAATTGGAAAGACTTGCTATTAGCAGCTGAAGTTCGATTGATTTTCAAAGGAGATGCTACTTCACTTCTTGTCAAGGCGGCCAAGTTGAATCCTCGATCTAGTCGCGTGTTTTTTGTTCTAGGAAAGTCATTGATCTCTAAAAACCCGGCAAAATCTCGAACTTGTTTGGAAAGAGCAGTCAAGATTCAACCCGGAAATGAGGAATATGTTAAGCAACTCGATCAATTATTGATTAGTCAAAATGCGACAAGTTCAGATAGATTGCAACATTTGAAAAAACTTGTACAAATCAGAGAAAATCGAAGGAAATCAGCTTGGTTGACTGAGACTATTGCTATGTAAGTATGAAATTTAATTCAAAACTCAATAAATTGATTATTTTTGCAGTTTGTACCTTAATACAAACAATCTCGATTTGGCTATTGAAGAACTCCAACATATGGTTCGACTCTACGGAGATAACAAATTAGCATGGGCTCGTTTAGCAAATGCTTATTTCAAAAAAGGACATCTTCGAGCGTCTGTTAGCTCATATGAACATTTAGCACAGCTCGAAGGCGGACATCGATATACAATTCCAATGATTAGAGTAATGATACAACTTCGAGAATTCGAGACATCTCTTGAGAAATTATTAGAATACAGAGAAAAATATGGAAATTCGGATGAGGAGGAGAGTTCGAAGATTGCATTGGATATATTGGAAGCGCAGGTCTATAATATTCCGTTAGAAAATATGAATACATTTTCTAAGTTTTCAGATTCGCATGAATTTGATGTCTGACTCATATGGAGAAGATCGCAGAACTCATCTACGGGAAAGTTTGAGAGTTTTGAACCGATGTTTGGAGTTGACAAACTCGAGTTTTTCTATGATCTACAAGTTATTAGGAGATGCCTTATTGAGAGTATCAGAATATCAAACAAGATTCTATCCATTTTTCGAGGTATATTTTTTTATAACAAAGTACTACGAAAAAATGGACGAATCCTATTGGAACATAGAACCAAAGTTGTTTCAAAAAGCATCACAAAGTATAAAATCAAACTATTCCAAAAATTGACTTTGATAAGCCAACTTTATGTCGAAAATTCAGAGCCACTCAGAACTTTTATTTTTTTTGACTCAGTAAGTTGAACGTAAAATGAACCATTTTCAAACAATTAAAACATTTTTCAAGTGTAGCTTCAGTAAGTCCATACTATTTGTAAAAAATGAATTACTCCTCTTCACTTTTCAAAACAATGATGGAATATATTTAATAATAATAATTATTAGTTTATAATTAAAGTGTTTATTGGCAATTTTAGCTCCTCCTTCAATACGATTTCATCAATTTTAACGTGGATTGTTTCTCCAAAATATAATCACCATCAAGAATATCATTTGCAGCTCAATCCAAAATGGAGTATTGTTGACCAATTATCATGTATTAAACTAGCTGTTAGTTTCTACTCGGCAGTTCTTCGAATTAGAAAAGAAGATTGTTTAGCATGGCATGATTTATCGATTGGATTAATGCGTCAATTTAAAATCGAGAGAAATGTGGATATCTTGAAGAAGACGACCGGTTTCATCAAACATGCTATCAAACTTACAAACGATGAATCATTGCTCTCAACACTTTGGACATTATTAGCTGAGAATTTGAGATTATCCGAAGCATCATCAAATCGACAATTGCATTGTTTGACAAGAGCATTACAACTTAATAAAATCAATGATATCGCCTGGTTGGAATTGGGAGTTTTGTGTTTGGCAAATGGAGATGTAAGCTAAAACTCTGGCCTTTGTTTTTGCAATCTTTGAATAATTTCAGATGATGAATGCGAATCGATGTCTAGAACAAGCTATCAAGTACAATCCACATAATGCGGATGCATGGTGTACTTGGGCTCAACATGCTCATTTACAAGGTTCCGCCCATGATGCGACTATTATGTTCCGCCAGGCACTTTGTATCAAGCCAACACCTCCTTCTGTTATCGGTTATAGTGCTTATATTTGTGAAAGTCTTCAAAAACATAATCGTCGATTCGATTGTGCTGGAACTGCTCTCGAATTCGGACCAGTTGTCGATTTGCGAGAAAGGGCAATTTGTGATGAATCAACACAATATCATCTTGCACTGGTTTCTGATTTCTTCGGATTTTATCGTGAAGCTTTGGATTGTTTTGAATTAGCTGGAACTAGTGGAGATGTCGTCGAAAGAGTCAAAATGTAAAGCATTTTCTTAGCTGGGAAGATCATACTCCTTGTTTCAGGAAGTTAGGAGTTCTTGATCCGTATTATAATGGAAAACTGAGCGAAGTGAGCGGTGCCAATTTGCGCCTTGCAACATTGTTACATTATTCGGCACTAGAACTTCTCACATTTTTGACACAAGAAATGCCAATTTATGCGCAATTGTTCGAGTTCATAGCTGAATCGAAGATGGAAGAATTCCGGCGAATGTATGCTGCAAATGTCAAGAATATTTCAGTACCACTTTTTGTAGCAGCCACTATCGCACTGAATATTGTGAGTTAAAAAAAGAGTGTATGGTTTAAACAAAAATCATATTTCAAATCTGTTCCTTCTGTTTGCAAATAACAACTTCAGCTTTTTGGAAATTGAGAGAAATTACAAAAAATGGGTAAACCACGTTTTTGTGAATAAACCTTTCACAAATATTTTTACATAATGTTTTCAAAAATCCAGAAAATGTATCGTCGCTGGTATATAAAATTTTCTTAAAATCTAAGAAAGCCATTTTATAGTATTATATCTAGTTTCTTGCAGTAAAAATCAGTGTAAATTCCTCCTTCAATTCAGTTTATCTCAAATATTTGTTTATAGGAACTGCCAACCGAATGTATTGCCACAATCCATGATGCTCTTCCTCGTCATGAGCTTATCGACTATTTTCCCACGGTTCTCCCTGATGGAATGGATAATGGATTGAGACATTTGGAACAAGATGGAGAAGTACCATTCAGATATCGACATCATGTTGCTAAGGTAAGTCATCATTACATTTTTTATTATAAACAAATGCGATATTTGCAGGAACTTCTGGATGAGCTCAAAGTGCTCAGAGAAGCTCATGAGGCCAATCAAAGGCCAATCTCAGCATTAACTGAATAAGTTCAGTTTTCTTGTTAATTAACGGGATTTGTATTTGTTTGTTTGTGACCGCATAAATTTCTATGATTGTTCGACTGAAAAAAATCTGAAAATGTATTGTGTTTCATTTGTTTCCGTTGACGATTTGAAATCGGATATTTTGGCCATTTTTTCGTGTTTCGTTTTCATTTTTCTTCTTCCGCTGATAAATTGACCAACTGGTCGTTTTGTGCTTTCGATCGGAATGTGAGAATGTTTTTGAACCTCACAGATAAATTAAATGAATGTCGGCGAGATAAGATGAGATTGAAAGGCTCGGCGGTTATTTATTAGGTGCACGAGGTCTTTCAACCAGACTTTTTTGTATAAATATGTTACTTAACATGTAGAGAAGTGAAATCGGGGGTAAACTATGAAAAACGGAGAATTTTTTATCGAAAAATGAGCACGTGCTGGATAAGCTTATCCCAAAGTGACTTTTTGTTTTGTTTAGAATAAGTATTTACTTTTATGATATTTCTCTTTCGATCCATTGAAAAACCAGCCATGATTAGTTAATCTCAGAGGTGTCGAACTGGCGAATATGGGGCGCATTCCCAGGTCACTTAGAGGCCCAGATGACCTCAGTTCGACACTTCTACTTCAGTTTCAAATGTTCAACTCATAATAGCTTTTTGTTAAAAATAACTTCGCTGGTTCTAATGGTTTTTGAACACTTTTGTTTCTCGAAAAACAACCTGAAGCCTAGTAAAAACCAAAGTTTATAACGAGACTACTGTAGTTCAATGCTTTTTTCATAAAGATGATTTTTGGTGTATTGGCCGATAAGATTGACCTATAACAATCATATTACCTCAAAAACAATTCTGATATTTGAAATACCTCTAAATTTCACGCTCAGAAAAATTGACATTGTGATTGGAATGAATAAACTACGAAATAGTAATCTAGAAAATTTAATTTGTTCGTTGAAAAATATGAAAAATACACTAAAAGTTCTATTTTGTACCCGATTGAGAAAGTATTTTGTGAAAAATCTGAACTGTTCCAATTTTTTTGGACCTATCTCGAAAAGTTCTTTTTTGAGTACAATTTCCGGACATTTCATAAAACCTTTCAAAAACAATCTTCGAACTTTAATGTAAACAGAACAGAAAACGTGTAAAAACATGTTAATGTGATTTTTATCATGCGGTAAATTTGAAACGATTCTGATGTTTTTTTTGTCTATTTTCATGTTCTTTTTCTAGACATATCAAAATAGCCGAAGGTTATCAGGGAAAAGTATTAGATTTCTGTGCAATCAGCTGCTCTCTTTCCTCTTTTTTGACATGTCAACAATCTTTTTCTTTTTTTTTGCTAGTAATCCGAACGTGTTCTCAACTTTTGATTAATTATACATTAATTTGAACAGCTGATGTGATCTTTTCATTATATTTAGTATTTCATTGTATCAACCTTCGTTTTATTTGTCTTTTTTCTTAACGGAAACATTTTACAACAAGTACTTCAAAAATGTATATTATACATATTCTCCTCTCACTTTTTTCCCCTTTTTTTTCAATTCAAACCCTGTTCCAAGAAATATGCTATTAAAGGTGTCCTTATTGTTCAGTTGACTTCCGCTCTTTTTCTCAGGTTGCACTTTTTCAAAATATTATTCGCAACATTTTTTGTGGCTCCTTGAAGAAGAAGTGTGTGCCCTGGAAACAAATGTTCGTTTTTTGAAAAGTGGTGTGTCATTATCGATTTGGTCCCGGTTTTCTTTCTATTGTTTTACCTGGAAAGGTGGTTTACAAAGTTTGTTTGTTCAAGTTTTTGTGGTCAAACAAGTTTGGTTTGAATTTTGATTTGGATTTTTCCTGCAACGGTAGCCGGAAAACGGACAAAAACTGAAATTAGAGAATTTTGAGTAAGTTTCCAAGTTACTTCTTCACAGAGATCAAAGATTTTTCTGCAGAAATTTGAAGAGAATCAGGACTAAACCTTCAATTTACATTTATTTCCTCCGATAGTACTTTTTCTTTTGAACTGGGAATCCGGGAGAAACCCGGGAGTTTTCGCAGTTTCAAGATTTTCTCATAAAACATTAATAACCTTTTCCAACTATTTGAAAAATCTGATCAAGTTTTTTTTTCGAAATCCTCTATGACACTCCCACATAATAAATTCCACATGTCGACACTTTTTTGCAACATTTTTCATGATTCAATGTTCAGAACATATTTTAAATAAAACTTGAATCTTTCCAGTCAAATTTTAATCTGAAAACTCCTTTTTCGGATTCCTTCTTCGAAATTCCATTTAATTTCTTGATTAACTGTAATTTGTTTTAAAATTCACATTTTATCCTGATCTATATTTGACTATTCATAGAAATAAAAATGAATAATTAAAATAATATATTTTTTTCTTTTGTTTCATTGTTTCTCCGAATGAACGAATTTTTTCCCTTTTCAAAATGTTTACGAATCTTATTTTTCAGTATTTTGAAGCCATTAAAATCAAAAAAGTTCAAAGTTTAAAAAAACCGGCCAGTGGAACCGGCCAGTCGTGTTTAGTTATTAATGAAAATTGAGAAAGAAAAGTTTCGCCGAAATTGGTGCGCCGAAAAAAATCATTAGATTTAGAAGTAAAACAAAAATTTGAGAATTTGAAAAAAAGTTTACATATTAGAATCGAATATCTCAAATTTTCAGTCCCTGCATATCAAGCCAACAATTTTCAACTTTCACTATCCCATGTATGTTTGGCAGATTTTTATTCAAAAAATTTCTTGAATCGAATCCGAAAATCAAACTAAATCTCAAAGAGAATATTTTGGGTTCAATGAAAACGGGTCAAACACAAAAAGTTCGAGCCTAAACCTTAAAAAGGCCGATTAAGAAATCAGATACAATCCTAATTGCATATTTTTCAAAATTATACACCTAAACAAAATCCTGATAATTCCCTAGAAATCTTCGTTTTTTGTTGTTTTCATCTTCCGTATTTTCGTCTAAATATTTGTTCATTTCACCTTGTTTTTATTATTATTTTTGTTTTTTTGTTATGATAAAATGAGAAAAGATTAACTGCTCCTTTCAATCCGGATTTTCTTTGCACTTCTCTTTTTTTTCGAAATCTACGATTTCTTTTTTTCGACCCTCGATTAATAATTAACAATAGTCCCCCTTGACGTTTTCGTCGAATGTTTTTCCAAAGTATCCGACTTCAAAAAAAGTATAAATAAATATTTGAAGACGGCTTGTAGTAACAATAAAAATACTACTTTTTTCTCAACTTTTTTTTGTCCTTTTTGAGTTGGCAAATATATGATGTTCGTTGGTGTCAAAATGGAACTAGGATAAGAGCTTAAGTGTTTTTCTTCGAAATGTTTCAAGTATCCTGTTTTTCACATGCAATCGTGCATGTGAAAAAAGAAAGAAATAGTGCAAAGATGAGCTCCACTTCAAAATATACAAATTTCAAGCATTTTCCACTCAAAATTGCCCAGTATTATTTTCAATTTTAGCTAATTACGATCCGATTTATTGTTCCCGAAAAAATATATACAAAACTTTGTTGCAAAAATCTTCATGAACCCTTCATGAATTCAACCCCATATTTTGAGCAATCGTGCCCAAAGTTACGAAACGTGATCTGTCCAAATAATTATCACTATTCCATTTTAAGTCGAGTTGTCACAATTTTCTCACAAAATTTTCATCACTATATAGTGTGTGCTTTTTTGTTTCTAACATAAGTTAAAGATCATAAATTGGTGTATTTTTGTCCGTTTGCGAAAAGAACACTCAACAAACTACGTAGTTTGCGAAGCAGTCATACGTAAAAAGAAAATGTATAATATTTGTGTTTTTGGTTGCTTTCACCTCAATTCAAGTGTCCATCCACTCATTATACTATCTCTCTTTGTAACATAAAAACAATAACAAAAAAAGAAGGAAAAGCCGATTTTATCTCAATTTTTGATCTATCGTCTCTTTTTGTTTCACTTTTTGTTTATTTCTTGTTTTTTTTGTTAGTTTTATGGAAGAAGGTGAATTAGTAAGTGAAACTATTGAAATTTTGAAGGAGAAGAAGAAGAAGATGTAATCGTAGTTTTTATTTTCATTGGTCAAACGACGTTGCCAAAACAGGTCACATCCTAAGGTAACGTCGCCCAGATTTTTCCACATGTAATTGTTCTGAGTAAGACAAGGTCTGAGTCAATTGAGGCACTGAAGTTCTCAAACGAGCCCGAATCAAAAAGTTTTTTGAATCGGTCCTATGTTTGAAGATAGGGCCTGGACCCGGTTTTTTTTTCAATTCTCTTTGAACTGACATCAGAAACTATTTTTTTGAAGATGCGAAAAAATCGGACATCGGCTCGAAAATTGAGCTTAATCAAGTTTTTTTTCGAGTTTTTGAATTGATATGATAAATGTGAACTCTGAAATTTGATTTTATAAAACTTCTTGTTCAAAAAGTCCTAAACAGGAGAAAATAATTCCCCCAGTTGCCAGTTTTTACTTACTTCAAAGCGAAACATGTTTCAGTGACTTTTTGCCTAAGGCACACTCCAGAATGTAAAAAATTCACTGAATTGGATCCAGGTTAAAAATTGAAACCTCTGACCATTTTATTTTTCGAATTCAACTAACAATAAGGCAAATCTTTTAAAGGGGGGTAACACGAATTTTTGAGTGTAGTTTTTTTTTGATTTGAAACTAAAGAGTACCACGGACATAGTAAAACTACCAAGGGAATTTTTACCGGAAAATCTAGTATTCGAGAAAATTGGACTTAGAATTGTTTTTTGAACGTACGTGGTAAAATTTGTAGGTAATTTGTAAAATTCCCAGGGTTTGTTTTTTTTTTGTAGAATGGAAAAGGTTTTTCTTCCTAATTCCCGTTTCGTAACTTGACCTATTTTATCTGCATAGGTAAGAAAACTGGTTTATCTTCAAAACATGCAAGTTTCCTATTATCATACACTTACAATGAGCACGAAAAATATGTGTTTCATAATACGTCATATTTTCAATTTCAATTATAATTTTTTTCACTGATAAAAACTGAAAACTGTCTTTTTTGTGGTTGTTCATTGTGATATTTGTTTATACTTTTAGTTATTTCCCCATTCATTTTCAGTTTCCCGTCGTTTTCTGATTAAATTCCTCAAATTCCATTTCAAAGTACTTTCGAATAGCATAATAATAATAATCCGATTGCATTCATTTTTTGTTGTGTTTTTTTATACTATCAGGAACACCCCATCAAATTATTACACACTTCATTCATTTTTCGAAAAGCCAAAACTATTACTACTACTATTTGTCATTTCTTTGTTATGTTTCAACGGTTTTTTGTCATTGTTAGAGGAACGAGGTTATTTGTGGTTTCAGTTGTATTAGTCATAATTATAATGTCTTAGTTATACAATATGAAGCTTCTTTTTTTTTCGAAAAATTTACAATTTTTCAAATGGGGGAAATTTGACGTTAATTTTTAGTTTGGTTTTTCTATTCGTCATGTTTGGAGCCAAAGATTGTCGTTCGAAAATTTTCCAATATTTCTCAAACTTCATTATTTAATCCCTCAGGGCCTAGATCGGAAGTGTGATTCTCTAATTATATTCAAAAATATTTAGAATTTCTATGAGTTTTATGTTATGTCACCAAAACGGATATTTTCAAAAAATATTCAAAATTCGAAATTATCTTTAATTTCCATAAGTTTGTTATTTACAGTAATGAGATTTGGACCGTTTAGGGCCGGTAATAGATTTTCCGGTCTTTTAAGAGGCCTAGTTCTAAGCCCTAGTACCTCATGTCTTATATTTTAATGGTTTCTGACCGAGACCAGGTTCAAGATAAAACTTCAAAAAAGGCCTGTCCCGTTAAAATTGGTCAAAAAAACCCCATGAATCCATTGTAGCTTTAAAATCTGAAAAATCTCTTCTAGTTTTCTTGATTTCTCTTATTGGTGATCAATCATTTTTCGGAACTTTTTTCCATATGACACAATTCTTGTGATTTGGATGTATATTTTATAAAGTTCAGTTTTCTATAAAAAAGTTAATCTAATAGCTACTTTTCGAATACTTTGCCCAAATATTTAAATCACACATCAGTATACCCATTTTCGGAACCTTCTTTAGTGATTCATTGTTTATGGTTTGATACATTGTTCATTTTCCCACCATATTGCTTGTCACTATTCTTTTTTTTACTTTTCAAATATTTTTTTTTCTTGTTCAAAACCGGTCAATTTTTTGGTGCCAAGATTGATAGCAATGTCTGATGAAATAACCTAATCAAATTAGAAAAGATATCAAAATAATCATTTCTCGAATTCTGCGCGACTTTTTTCTCTTTTTCTCCTTACTTTTTCCTATTTTCTCATTGTTTTGCTCCATTTTCAGCTATTTTCGTTGTTCTTCTTCGCTTTTTCCCTCCTTTTTCATGTTTTTTGTTTGTTTTTTCTACCCATTTATTTACTCGTAATTCATCTAAAATGAGTGTCTTCTTTTTCCCCCTTTTTTGACACTTTTTTCAAAACTATTCTGAGATTTTTGCTCTTTTGAGCACAAAAATAGAAAAAAGAAGCTAGAAAAAGGGAACACATACATGCATATAACATTTGTGCTCAAGTAGAAGAAGAAGAGAATTCCAGCATTTTTTGTGTGCTCGTTTATTTTTTCCCTATTTTTTCTTTTCTGCGCAGAGGAAATATTTTCAAGTTTTCGAGAATTGTTTTTTGATCCAATTAAAAGGAAGAAATATGATATAAGGGCAAAGAATGACATTTTATATCAAGTTCTTACTTTTGTTGAGATTTCTCATATTTCATCAACAAAAAATGAAAAAAAAATAAAAATGACTATCGAATCGGAGAAACTCGCGATTCCACCGTAACTATGCGGTTTTCTCTGCGAATCAGAAATTTCGAATTTTTCTCAAATTCTTTTAGTTTTTTTTTGTGTTAAAAGACACTTTTGGGGTTCCCAACTAGATTCCGAACTTCCTTCCAAAAAAATTTCCGATTTTTTCAATAACCTGCCTAAAATCAAGCAGCGCCGAAAATCATTATTTCAATCTCTAATATTATGTTTACTAGTATTTTCACCCAAAAAAGTACTACCAGCTTGTTATTCAAAACATAACACGCGAAAAAATTAATGAGATCAAAATATTCTGACATATTTTCGGGTAAAATTGTTTTTTTTTTTGAGCCATAACCTGATTCAAAGTCGCCAACTGAATAAAATACGTAGAAAATCTGTCCCAATTCAAAATTTTAGGCTGGAACTGACAGGAACGTTCCTTTTTAGAAAAAGAATTCAAAATTCCAATCTAATTTCCCAACCCTCAAAAGTAGTACTTTATAATATCAATCTTAAAATATTCTCGATATATCCAATTTCCCCTTTTCTTCTACTGTATATTCAAATAATCAAAAATCGTCTATTTTTGTAAACTTTTGTGTTTTGTCCCGTTTTGTCATATCATATTTTCTCACCTCGTTATATTATTACAAAAAAGTATTTTTTTTCTATTTCTAATATGAAAAAAACATATTTTGTTGTAATGTTGACTAATATCAAATCACCCCAAAAACGAAAACTTTTTTATAAAAAAAATGATAATATTTGATGAGAAATCAAAACAATTTGAACTAAAAAAAATTGAGAAGAAGAAGAAGCAATTTGTCACAAGACTGCCCCGATTTTTCCAGATTTTTTTTGGGGAAAAAATGGAACACATATTTTTGGACACATGTTTGACACTTGTCCAGGATTTTTTCTAGGGAATACTTTTTCCAAATATATACTATATTGTCTATACTATTTTCAGTCATTCATCTGTAAAAAGAAAAAAAACACTTTTTATGTGTAGTTTTATGTATTTTTTGTAACCAAAACAACATTTTTGACCATCTTGTTTTATCTATAATTAGCTCAATTTACATGTTTTTTGGCGTCGAAAAAGTAGGTTTTGCAATCGAATTTGCATAAGTAAGTGGTTTTTTGATTTGAATATTTTACATAGTTTTGAAATAGAAATCATGTTTTGTGATTATTACACATATAAGTATACAAACTGATATCTTCAAGGTCAACTTTGATTTAGAACCATTTTTCTTTCCCGTTCCATATTCGATTGGTTAATTTTCGAATTTGAACAGACATGTTCTATTTTATTTATCAGTTATTTCAATTTTGCTTTGTGTGGTCATATTTTGTGAAACAAAAAGGGAAAAGGGATTAAGGAGTACTACATAGGAGGTCAGTTTTTTAAACAGACATTAATATTTTGTGTGTTTTTTTTTGCTTCGAAAAATTTTTTTTTGAGAATTTTCGGGATTTAACAAACGTCGTTCAAAACTGGGCATCTCTAGATTCGCAGTTTTTGGACTTCACTTTTTTAATTCTGAAATTTTCAAAACAGTATTTAGTAAACTCTCAAATCGTTTAGAACTGTCAAAATTCGAACTTCAAAATTTTTTTTGAAATATTTTGATTAAAAAAAATCATTTCGAGGCAGACTTGAAGAGGTTAAGCAGTGCCTAAAAAATAACATAGTTCTGAAAATCATCAGAATTTGATCTCTTCTAGCTATGATTTCATTTATCCAGATCAGAATTAGTTGATCGCGCGAAGTATTGAAGAGGACCCCCCCCCCCCCTTCTTATTCCCCCTAAAAATAGATCTATCCTCCCTCATATTATCAAATAAACCACCCACCAAATCAAATGTATTGCTCATCTCAATTCATCATAAGATATTTTCTAAAAAGACCACTAAAGATCATTACGTATTGTGTTATTTGTTTTGTTTCTCGCGCACCACGCGCCTCTTCTTCTCCTTTTTCTTCGTTTTTGCTCCTTCGGACACAAACCGTTCAACATTTCTCCTTTTTGGCTCCGCCCATAACTGGCCGCCCCGTCGTCCCGTCACCCAACAAAATCGCCGCTATGTCTCCTTTCATATGATTTTGACTTTGTTCATATGATGATGATGCTCATGCTTATTTTTTCAGAAAATGACACGGACTTTGCTCATTTTGTTGGCTTTGTATGTTGGGATTTCGAATTGTCTTCAATGTTATGATTGTTATGGAACTGGACCAGATCATAAAGAATGTACACAACAAAGATCATGTAATGGAGTCGCTTGTATGATTTGTGAGTTCACTTTTTGAACATTTAATATATTTTCTTGGATGAAAACATTCAAAAATTTTCCGAGATTTGAAAATATCGAACTTCTAAAGTAAAAATATAATAATTGGTTCAGAAAAAAAATTATTCATGATTACTTGAAGACATGAAAAAGTTCGAAAATTGATTTTGAAATCCTGTCAAATTTGTTCAACTTCAGTATTTGATTCACTTTTTTTTCAGACATCCATTTTTTAAACTTCAATATTTTGGAAGTTTTTTTTTATTTGAAAAAATCGGAAAATCAAAAAATACCTTCGTATTCTGGATATTCCAAGGTCTCATACACTTTTATTTCAAAAATCTTAACTTGAATCGAATATTTTCTTAATTTTGACTTTTTTCAAATTTTTTTCTCTGAAAACCGTCTGAGTTGTGTTTCTGATTGGAGATTGAAATTCTTGACCACAAAAACCTAAAAATCTCAGAACGCCAGCTTGAATGCTTCTTAAAAACCTGATATAGAAATTGTACACCTTAGTTTTTTTTAACCTAATTTTCATTTTATTTTTCAGTCGATGCTGGTGATAATCAAACAGCTTCTGCGTTCTGTTTATTAGCAATGAAAGGTAAGAATCTCTTTCTCAATTATCATCTTCAAATTTACATTTTTTCATTTTCAGGTCAAAAACTGGATGAAGCAAAAGATGGATGTTGGTTGGAACCGGATGGAAAAGGAAAACATTGTATGTGTTTCAACGACTTCTGCAACAAATTGGTCGATCGAAGAAATACTGACGAAGGTTTGTTGCTACTTCATCTTTTTTTGGATAAACAAATATTTGGGAAACTGATAAATAGATACAATAACAGTTGGAAAAGAAGGAGCAGCGAGCAATTACGTCAGAAAGACGAAAAAAATGGGAAAGGAATTAGTAGACGTTGTGGCGACAGTTCGCGCACAAAAAAAAAAGAAAGACAGGAAAATAGGAATGTTGCAAAAACTATTTGAACTCAAACAATGTCACGTAGATTCAATAAATATGAGCGTGATCTTTATAATTCTGAAGTGAAACTTGTGAAAGTTAAACAGCGCCTGAATATAGGCAACGTATAAAATTGAGCAGCGCCCGTATTTCTTCAAAAAATTTCCATTTTTCAGCTGATCCAATGGCTCCACTTCTTCCGACCGCCGAGTTTTTAAAACAAAACCCTCTTGTCGATTACGATGCCCCAAATCTTGGAGATTATGTTGATGATGGTTCGCATCCTCCACCAAGTCATGTGCTTTTCCCATCCGCTGACAAGCCTGATCCACGCGTTGCCGGTGGTTTAGATGATGATGATGGTATGATACCTTTACAAAATGAGGCAAATAGCAATATATTTATTCTGTAGATTTGGTGGCAGTGAATCTAGATGATTATGATCAACAAGAAACTGAGAAGGAAAAACATAGATATCATCATCATCATCATCATTCAACAACAACACCATCAAAACCAGAAGAATCAACAAAAACAAAAACAGAAGAAGAAGAAGGAGAAGAAGAAGATGATGGAGTTCCACTTCCAGTCGATGATGTAGATGAAGATCGAACTAAAATGGCCAGAGTTCCTGAAGATCGAAAATCTCAGAACGAGATTTCAGCGAGTTTCAAACCTCCCGCATGGGTTGTATTCCTTTTCCCAATGGCTGCTTCTTGGGCCAGATTTGTGACAAGTTTCTAAGTTTTTCATTATTTTTGAGACTTTCGTATCATATCCATGTTACTCGGCGGGTTTTGTATATTTTTTGATGTGTTTCGATCTCCAGACCGAAAGAGTTTAAAAATCCATAAGGGTCGAATATTTTCTTTTCTTTTTTTTGCACAATGCATTTTCTATTATCCTTATTTGCTATATTACTGAACTATTGCTATATCTTGCTTTTTAGATACTTTGTTAGCTTTATTCACTTTGAAATTATGATTTTTTTTTGAACGCAAATAAATATGATTTATTGATTAGCGTTTATCTCTACAATCGGTTACAGATACTTCGAATTTTAAAGAACAGGAATAAAAGAAGAAAAGTTGGAAAAAAAACTACGTCTTAATTCATGAATAGTTATGGTCTGATAAAACTCAATCTAGATGAGAACCTTATTTAATTGAAGTCACCGTATTTTTAAGAATAAATACTAAGACTTCAATTAAATAAGGTTCTCATCTAGAAATAAGGTTCGCATCCTAGTATTTTTAAGAATGAATACTAATTCGCTGCTATAATTTTGATTTTGACGAAATGAAATTTTAAAAAATCATCATGATAAGAAAGTTTAAAGTTGAGCAACGCCTGAAAATTATTAAAGGAAAAAAAATGAGCAGAGCCTAAATTTCATCCAGGGGAATTATAATGAGCAGTGCCAGAAAATGAACAGCGCCTAACGAGTAGCAGCGCCTGATTATATCCACAAAAAAACATCGCCTAGTTTGTTGTCAAGGAAATAATAAGCAGCGCTTGGATTTTATTGATGAAAAAAGTTAATAGCGCCTAGGTGTTATTTAAACTTTTTTCTTTCAATAAGTACTTTTTAGATCAATGAAATCAAGACGCTGCTAATTTTTTGGGCGGTTCAGGAAAACGAAACGAAAAAATATACACAATATTTACAAGCACTAATTATCTCCAGTTGCTTCTTATGATGAGACGCTGCTAATATCAAGGCGCTGCTTATCGTTAAGGGCTGCTATATTCAGGCGTTGCTCTGATTTAGCAGCTGCTATTTGATAGGCGCTGCTTATGTATTTTTCTCCATGAACAAAAGTTAGGCGCTGATTAACTTGTTCTTTCAATAAAATTCAGGCGCTGCTAATATTTTATACTTTAATAAAAGTCAGGCGTTGCTTAGCTTTAGGTGCTGCTCCTCATGTTTTAGCTACCCGATAGGCGCTGTTTGCGCAGTTTTTTGATTTCATTGATCTGAAAAAATTACATCTAATGTAAGCGCCGTTTAACTATTTTCTTCAAAAAATTTTCTTTTGTTCTTCCAGATATTTGTTAATTGGATGCTGATTGTGAGTAAACTGTACTGAATCAATTATTTTGATGAAAATGATAATTTATTCAGCATAAACCACAAGTTTTTGCGCACATTGTCATCTTCTCAGTTTCATTATAATATGTCGAAACACAGTAACCATTCTCCAACCAATCTTCGCATCTAAAAAAATGATAATTATGAATGAAAACCCGCAGTTTCTCACTTTGCTTGATTATCTCTGCATTTTGATGTTGTTGTAGTTTTTCGTGGTTTTTTCGAAGTAGATTTTTTCGAAGATGAAGATGGAATTGGCAACATATTGCAGAGATCACAACTTTTCGCACAAAAATACGCAATTTGGTTCTTCGTATGATTGTTACTTGTACAGAAACCGTTTTGAACCCAACCTTTGCAACTAAAAACAATTATTTTGGTCACAATTGATATTCAAAACTCACTAATTACTCAAATCAACACAATCAGTAGAAATATGAAGAATGAATAAAGAAACAAGGAAAAATGTGAAAATATTACAATTTTTTGTCATTTTTTGGTAGACTTGTCCATTTGTGGCTTTTTATAACTGGTTCAATATTGTATATCCAGCTGATGCCCTTGTTTTCATCGTAAATTGTAAAATGTAAATACAAGACCATATTTTATGGTTTTTGTTCTTGTTCCATGAAATACTGAAACATCAAGAACAGACATGTTGAACACCAGTTACGAATTATTATGAATGGGAAGTTAGATGCTAAATTTTGAGAAAAAATATATTAAAAACACATCAAAACAATTTTTATAGTTAATAAATTTCCTGATTTTGAATAATCTTTGCTCATTTCTTGAGCTCTTCCATACTTTGGATTTGATTCAAAATTTTGTCAAATTATATTATATATATATAAATATCCATAAATATAGATACAATAATAAATCTAGCAAAATTCGCATAAATTTTATATTTTGACATATTCCCAAGATTAATTAGATTTTCTTTCGTTGAATGCATTTTTCTGTTTGGTATTTAGAAGCTTTTAACCTTCTCCTCTTTTCTCAAAAATAACAAATATATATAATTTTTGGATGTTTTTCACTTAATTATGCATTTCCAAAAAAATGTTTTTTTTTTCTGAGCACCAAAAAAATGTGTCATGATTAGTATTATTTATGATTATTATGATTTGTTTAGCTCGAGCTCTCTGCCAGTTTTTTTTTTGCTATGACAACCTGCCCGTTTCATTTTATTATTATTTCCGTCGAAAAGTTTAGCTCCTCCTCTCAACTTTTTCGAGATATTTCTCCTTGTTTTTTTTGTGGTTTTGTAACTATTTTGTGTGAGTAAGTAAGTGACATGTCTGCACACACAAAAAAGGGAAGAAAATGAATGAAATTAAATTATGTGGGTCGAGGAGAAGCAAAAAAAAAAAGAAGTAGCTATTATTGCACAACTTTTGTCTTGTTTTTTCCGGTGGTCAAAATGATACTTCTCACTCTGATTTGCTTTTTTTTGCATTTTTTGGTTTGTTTTTTGGTGACTAAAGCATTTATTGTTATTATTCTCATATAGCAAGTACACTCGAATTATAAAATAATCCAGGTGTTTAACAACCAGCTAGCTTTTACATGTTTTACTTTTTTACTTTGCATGAAAACTTTTTCGCAAAGATCCAATTATTTTTTTTTCGTTGTTAAATCAGAGCCTTTACTGAAATCTATACTTTTTTAAAATTTAATTTTAAATTTTTATTTTTTGAAAAAAACAAAAAACACGAATTCGATTTTGATAATTGGAACAACAGGGAACTACAGTAACCCAAGGACATACCTGTGCAAATATATTTTTAGTATCAACATTAAAATCTAAAAAAAGTAAGAATTCTTGAAATGTCTATATTTTGAAAACGAGTGAAATAGAAAAACCAAGCTTTTTTCCGATTTTCATTAAACTGAGCAGGTGCAAAAAGCAGAAATTGAAATGTACTGGAAAATTTCAAAATTTCCTAGTTCTTCTGAGGTTCAAAATACGAGCAAATATGACGTTCAAAGAATATTTGAATGATGAAAAAATGAAACATTAATTGAGTACTTGATTGTTGTAAAAGCAGGTGATATTTTAAAACTGATTTCATTTTTTCAAAAAAAAAAAAATAACTCAAAATTTGAGATATCTGTACTTTCTCGTTTGACCCCTATAACTTCTGAGAATTGGTCTTTAAAAAAATGGAACCTGAAAATTCAAAATTGAAAACTATGATTAGCATGAGAAGATAGGAAATTCATTAAAATGCATTTTCTGGTGTGGAAAATGTTTGAAATTTATAGAAAACATCTTCCAAGCTCGAATTTTGCCTTTAATCCGAAGTTTGAGTTAGAGATTACACTTTTTGTCAAGTTCAAACGTCTGGCTTCAGAATTTCATGTTTTCGAAAAAAATGGTATTTGAAGTTCCTACTTTTCACAGCTTTTTTTCGAGGTTCTCATATCCTGATTTTGGCCAACCAAAAAATCATTTGTATAGCTAACATTGTATTCTTAAGATTGTCCTTCTCAAAATTTTATGGTTCCTATTTTCCTCGCGTTTTCAGGTTGTGTGAAAATTAAAATTTGAAGTTTGAATTTTCAGATTTGACCACTAAATGTTAGATGTTATGTTCGTAATTTTTTCCATGTTTAACTTTTGACTTAAAATTTCTGTTCCGTTGCCCTTTTTCTATGCACTTTCTAATCCATTTCTGTTTTTTTTAGATTAACCTTTTTCTGCCAACTGAGTTCCAGCAAAAAGTTGGGTACTTTGATTAGTCCGAAAATGGACGAACAATTAGCACTTCTCTCTCTCTCTCTCTTTCTCTCTTCTCTCGTTTTTTCCTTTTTTTTGCCTCATAAATTTGCATTTTTTGAGAAAAAAAAACTGAAAAAGAATGGAATATGGTGGTTGCGTGTATTCGTTTTTCAGCCATCATTCTTCTCATATTTCGATAGTACATATAAGTGTTTCTCATAAATCTTTTTCTCTTTTTTTTGCTATTGACAACCATCAAGAGAAGGGTGTCGAGAAGAATTCATTTTGATGTTTTTTGAGCTCTCAAATTCCGTTTTTATTTATTTTTGTTTTTTTTCCTGATTTTGGCATTTTTGTTGTTTTTCTTACTTCCAGTTAGACCCTCAAAATACGAACATTTCTCAGAATTATTCATCATTTCTCGAGGTATGTGTGTATACATCCAGTTCAAAAAATATACTACGAAAAAAGTCAATTCTCGCCTTTCTGAATAATCACTAAACAAAATCTTCTTTTTTTTCAAACCAACCTTTTTTGTTTTCTTTCCTTCTTCATTTCCATAATATATTCCCTCGAGAACTCAAATTTTTCCAGTTTTTTGAATTTTTGCACTTTTCTTCCCATCCTTCTTTTTTTCTTGTTCTTTTCAACAATTCAATTAGTTTTCAAGGGATTTGTTGTTTTTTTTTGTTCTAGTTGAACTCATTTCAAAAAGCAAAACCGGATATCCGGAATCTATTCTCAACTTCCCCAAAAATCCAACAAACTGTGAAATTCATCGACTTCCGTATTTCTTTCTTTTTCTTTGCATCTTGACATGTTTTTCTAATTTTTTTTTTTTTTTAATGTTCGACATTTTTTTGCAACTTGACATGTATCGGAAATGTGAGTTTAATCGAACAATTTTGAGACTCCATAATAAAATAAAAATTCGAGTTTTTCAACTCGAACCGGCCCTGTTGGAAAGTCGTTCAATAGAAACTCGAAAATTCTCTGAATCAGACCCAATAAAAAATTGAACAGGGTTGTTTGATCCTGGAATTTCTCTGAACCTTGAACCTTGATTAAAAGAACATTTCTCATTAGTTTGGTATATACATTTTAGTACCTGAAATCCAAATTCAGTTCTAGTTTAGAAGTCAGATTTGCACAGCTTTTGTTGTTGTTGAAGGAAACCCCTTTTTTAAAATTGGTTTCTTAAAGACAGCGCACAAAATCTGAATGGTGTATTTTTACTTTTTCAAACTACGCGATATAACCAATTTTGATTATCAGCTAGTTTTGCGTCAACCTTGAATCATTCTCTCCTCCATTCATATTGTTGTTTTGCAGTTTTTTGTCTAATCTCATGTTTCTTTGTTGAGAGTACCTTTGGATTTTAGAATCTTCCTTGGTTTTATGAAAATTTTTGACACCTTTTTTGAACCTGTAAACTATTAGATCCCAAGAATGAAAAAGGTGAATAGTTAAACGATGAGTATGAAGAAGAAGAAGATGATGATAACACAGATTGAGAGAAAGAGAATTTAGCCCGCAGTACACACACTTTTACGTAAGCACTTGAGATCTCGCTTCGGCTTAAGATAGATACAAATGAATGAGCCATAAAATATTATTATAATAGAAGAGAAACAGACATTCACATTACTGTAGTAGTTTGGCAAATAATAATGTAAATTTGTGATGTTGGGTTGGTAGTAGTAGAGTTTCGAGTTAGTCAAGTGTTCGACACACATACACGCACTGAAAAAAACGAAAAAGAATTCGGAGATTTTGACCCGCTAACAACAAGAAAACGATGAAAGTCATAAATTATTGGCACATTTTTCGAATTTTGTGCCAATTTTCTCAAATCACTTTCGGATGAGCCGATGGGAAATGAGAAAAATGTTGTTGTTATGAGAGAATTGAGAAATAGTATGAAGAATTGAGAGAGCGCAG
This sequence comes from Caenorhabditis sp. 38 MB-2015, assembly GCA_900536415.3. Taxonomy (NCBI): domain Eukaryota; kingdom Metazoa; phylum Nematoda; class Chromadorea; order Rhabditida; family Rhabditidae; genus Caenorhabditis; species Caenorhabditis quiockensis. The sequence goes on along the minus strand of LR551027.1, from coordinate 148,552 downwards.
AGAAAAGGGCCCAATGTTGTTTCATTTTATAGGCGTGTTTGACTTCAGATATTTTAGATTTGTGTTTACGAGTTTGTCAAAAAACGAAACACAAAACACCTTCTAGACCTTGTCTCTTGAGAATATCACTCCTCTATTTATTGATCAAATGTCTCTGTAAAAAAGCTATCAACAAATATGGTATATAGGTGAAGTATTTTGGAATATTTTGATAATAGTTTTGGGTTGAGTTATGGATATTTATGACATGATCATTTTGAGAACTGAGATTTAGAGAACGTTCTTTTTTGTTGATAAAGCTGAAATCTCTCACCGGATATTAATAATACCGCATTTTCTCTGCACATAATTTTTTTTGTGTCTTCAATATTATAGTCAGTTTCATTGACATACCAAAATGTATTCTTTGCAAAATATTTAATTCTCGAACTACAGTAACAGCGAGACAGATAGTCAGTTTTGAATATGACCCGAAATTTAATCGGTAACACGCGCTCTATTGAGAATCTTAGATGGAATTTTGTCAGGTTTTCGATGTTCAAATCAATTTTTTAAAGATTTGATTATCTCAGAAAACTTTTTTCTGAATTTCTCCAGAAACTTATCCACGAATAAATTTCTGGAAAAATTTGGTTGGGAAGGTAACTGGATAAACATGGTACCAAATATACAGTGTTGGAATTAGACCCAGACAGTGAACATGTGTTCTGAATCAAAATGAAGTCAGATTTAATTTTTTGAATTTTTAATCCAACCCAATGAATTCATCTTTTCAACGAATAGTTTGAACAATTCACATGTGAAAAACCATTGTTTTTCAAGATTTTTGAAATTGGAATCATTTTTGTCGAATTTTTCATATTTGGTCTTCAAACTAACCAAAGTCGGATTTCGGACTTATATCGAGATTTTTGTCTTAATATTGGATTGACAGTCCCTATACCTGGGCTCATTTTTGTCAGTTTCTAGTTCAAGCCCACTTTTGGATTTAGAGTTCAGTTTTAAACTTGAAATATATTTTTTTTAAACCCAATTTACGAACCCAAATGAAAAATACTAGGTTTCCGACCGCAATCAACTTTTCCGGGGAAAAGTTCTCCTAAAAATCTCGAACCTGAAAAAATAACTAAACCCCATTTTTTCATATCTAGATCCCAACCCGACCCAGACATGTTTTTGTTATTTTGCCGATTTTGAGCCGGAAATGTTTCATTCCGAGTTATTTTCATAGAAGAATATGAAGAAATGTCGAGAGTGTAGATAAATCCTTTATTTTTGACATTTTGGGTATTTAAAAAATAAAACAAGGAAATATCTGGTGCTTTCTTTAACCCAAAAATAAATCTTATTGTAATTTGAGCCGCGCAAAAATGATCTAAAAAGGTCGGTCGAAAATATAATATATTTATTATTCTTTGTCGTTTTTTCTCGTTTTTTGGCTATTTTTTTGTGATCACATTTTGATGCATTTCTTAGTTGATTTCTCGATATATTTTCCAAGTTTACTTTTTTGTTTTTTTGTGTTTCGCTTCAGTGATAATTCAATTTTAGCGTGTTCCATAGTTCTTTTTGTCTTCCATCATCCATACTTTTCTTTTTTTCATCAAATTGCACGTTTTCGAAATGGAAACAGTTGTTCAAATATAAATGATTAAATGAAGGAACAAAAATTTCTGAGAAGAGGAAACTTTTTTTTTCTTTTTTTCTTTTTTTTCCTTTGATTTTTGTTCTTTTTGTTAGCTTTTTCTACAGTTTTATTTGATACTTCTCAGATTTTTTCCGTCTTTTTTTCTTCGGGTTGGCAACATTGGTATATTCAGTGACGGAGGAGCACAATTTCAAGTGCTTTCCAAATATCCTCCCACTGATTTGCTTTTTTTCTTTTTCGCGCGCGCCTGCGCAACCAAATTATTTTTGCAACATTTTCAGTTTGATTTTCGGAGTTGTATCGGGTTGGTAACGGGCTCTTTTTATAGTATATTATCGGGTCATTTGGGCGAAAATATAACAGTTGTTCATTATTTGTGGACCAAAGTATGTTTGACAGAAAATGTGTATTTCAGTGTAGTTTTGTTCTCTGATTTTAGTGTTTTTAGTGAAAATTATATTTTTTCAGAGCTATGGTCACAAACTTTATGTTGTTTTGTTAATTGAGCACAACTTTTCTCAAATAAGAATATTGTATTTTTTGTTTTTTTCGGGTTTGTATTTGTGATATTGACTTGTTTTGGCTCAAACATGTGAAAACAAGGTTCCACTCGTGAATTGTTTACCCATGATTTTTGAGACATATCCATTTTGTAGTTTAAACAAGGTTGTGTTTTGGGACCCCAAGTCGCCCATTTTCATGTTTATCATTGAGTGTAGTTTGCTAAAGAAATACTTCAGCTAATTATTGTCACGTGACTTTTTTTTAAGTTCGAGACTGGCCTGAATCTTTTCATTTATAAGAACTGATTTGGACAACGCTGGCCATTCAACATGGAACTAGGCTCATCTCAAGCAGTACTGTAGTTTCTAACTTACCCGTAAAACTGGGTTCAAAAACTGGTCTATCTAAAAGTCGATTTGGGGACACCTGGACCTTGTTTCCAGCCAGTCCATTTTTAGGTCTAGAAAAGTCTTATGCCACTTTATGATTTTAATGTTCAATATATAGTATACTTGATTGAAAAAATCTGAATGAAAATAAATTTTTCAATATTCAGTTGTAAAGATTAAGAAAAATCGCAGTTAAAAAAAACTGAAAAGTTCGATTTTGGGGCGCAAAAATTACCAATATTTAAATAATTAAGATACTGTTCCTTTAATAATTCCATCATCACCAGTTTTCTAAAACTGAAATTTTATCCCGAAATATCAAAATTGATAGCTATTTCCTGGTTTTTTGAGCTCTCACGCATCGAAAAGTCATTTTCAGCTGATATCATGACTTCTTCTTCTTCTTCTTCTTCTTTTTCGTTTTCTTCTTAGTTTTGAACTTAATGAATAATTCAATAGTCTTTCGAACTCCAATCTTCTTTTTTTTCTCTAAAAAATGAAAATATTCTTTCGTCTCAAAAATTGTAATAAAATGTGTGTCCTTTTTTCGAGTTATAAATAGTTATTTCTTGAAATGCAAATATTTTATTATATTTTCCCAATATTTTCTAACCTAGCTCCATAAATTGTTTCATAGATCTTTTTCGAGCCAAGAAGACACTTGATCTTCCTCGTTTTTCTCATTGTGCGCATCTTTTTTTGCTCATCCCATTATTATTTGAAAAATCTGGTGCTCCGTCCGAGCTCTTTTTCCAATAAATCAATCTCGCGCCCTCATTTTCTCACTACGTTTTGTTTTTTTTGAACAGAAAAAATTTAAATGAAAAAACTAGAGATCGATTTTGTTTTTGGTGATGAACTAGTCGGTTTAGCACTGACCGATTATTATTCAAACAAAAAATATAAATTTTATTTGAAATTTTGCGTTTTTTATTGTCCTATTACTCTAGAATGAAGTAAAACATTCAATTTTGCCAGGAGTCTAAAGTTAATGGTGAAAGTCTGTCAGACTGTCAATGAACTAATCACTATGTATATTTATTGAATCGGGTTCAAAAAATAGCCAGTTCAAGCATTGAAATTGTTTATTTTTTACTGAAAAATGTAATTTTCAGACATTTTATTCACTTCCCAGGCGAACTTCGGGTCCAAAATTACATAGTAGAATATTGTAATTTTTTGGCTAAATGGGCTGATTACGCGTTTGTGAGAATAACAATTTCAAATTCACAGTTCAGTTTCCATATATCTGACTTTGAAGGTCAGTTTCGAGGTTCTCAGGATAAAATCAAACCAGGTTAAATTTCAAAATTAGGTGTAATAGAGGTACCTTTTAAAGTTTTCCGGATACGAAACTAAAGGTGTTTTGTTTTTTGAATACAAAAAATTGCTTTCGCACATTAGAAATCATGTACAAGTTTCCCGGGTTGGTCCAACTCGGCCTGTTTGTCATTTTCTCAGTTATAGGACTCTCTTTAAAAACTGAAAACAGAACAAACTGATTTTTTTTACAAATACTAGACTCATATTAGAAGTTCAACCAATTTGGCCACTCTATTTTTTTTTTGTAACCGAAAGTAGGAAATCATAATTTTTTGGACTTCGTTCCACTGACTCACAATTAGAAAATCAAAAAAGGGCTCAAAAATTTCATAATTCGTATGTGAGTGTTTAAGTGAATTCATTTATAAATCCGAAACCCAATCTAACTGGCAAAAAAATTGAACCTCAAACAAACGGCATTTGTAAAAAAAAACTATTTATTTTTCATGATTCGTAGTACAATAAAACAAAAATTGAATTAAGATGCGCCATGTTTACATTTATGCTCCGCCCACATTTTGTTGTATCGAGAAAAATAAAGGATTGTCTAGGTTTTTTTTGGTTCCTAATGATGATTATAAACCTCGTCACTTTTCTTCCTCCAGCAAGAATTTTCAAGCTTTGAATCCGATGCTCAAAACATACCTTCAAAAATCGTCAAAAACATGACTACCATATTTTTGAGCGGAACTATATCTCCTCTTAAAAACCTTTTCATTCGAATTTTATTTTTGAAAAAGTTTATTATAGTCATAAAATATTTGTGAAAAGTTCAATCTATTTCCATTTTCTCAAGACTCCACAAAAAAACACAACAAAAAAACGGACACGGAAAAATGAAATATTTAACCATTTGAAATTCGATATACACATCCTCTATCTATTATTGTTATTTTGAGAAGTAGTATACGACCACTTTTTCGCTTTTTTCTTTTGTTTTTTTCATTCATAGCTCGAAAGGTGTTCTAATTTGACCTATCTTATCATCTATATTAATAATTTGTTTCTTCTCACTCGACCGATCGCGCAAATCTCAAGAGCTCTAAACTAAGCAAAAAAGAATAAGGATTTCCCTCTTATTAGCTAGCTATACAAATAGACCTACGCGAACTCATCTTTTTCCACATTTTTACAAAAGTGCATTTCTCCTTCTTCTTCTTTTTCCACTTTCACTTGGCTCATTCTAATCTTTTATCTTTTTTCGAATAACTTCTTCTTCTTCTATTTTTTTTCAAAATAATTTACTCTATTTTCGAAGCAGACATGTCAATTCCTAATCCGACATTTTTCTTTTTTTCAAAAAATATAAAAATGTGAACAAGAAGGTTTCAAAAGTAATCGATACACTGATGATATTGAACTATCTCAAATTTCATACAAACTTTTATCTCAAAAAAAAAGAAGGGAGGTTTTGCCTTGTTTTTAAAAGGTTCTTCGAAATTTGGCGAAAATTTGATATTTGTGGGATTTGACAAATATATGATGATGTGGATGCAAAAACGGATTTACTGCGCTAATTTTTTGTTTTTTTTTTTCGTTTTCGGCATTTAGTATTTTAAATCTGAAGAAGTTTTTTGAAAGTTTGGTTGAGAAAAAAAAACTTCAGATTTAGCAATGTGAGATTTTGCCTTTTTCTCTTTCTCAGGGTTGAAAAGATTGTTTTGTTTATTTTGCAATGAACTTCCTCACTTTTGTGGTTTTTTAAGCTAATCATGTTGCAATATCTTTTTTGGTATAGTAGATCATAAGTTAGATCTGCAGGGATATATCAGGAAAGTACTGTAGTATGACAAGTGGGAATAATAATTCTGAAACTCTAAATTTAACTCTAAATTTAAAGAATTTAAAAAGAAAGTAATTGGTCCTGTACAAATCGTTTGACAATGAAAATTTGGAAAAACACCATCTTACGTTAGACAAATATGATTATCAATGGAGCGCGTATAACCGATTTAGTACCAGAAAGTTAATGTTACAGTACCGTGAACTACTTCATATTTTTTAGTAGACCATCAGTTTGATATGCAGGTCTTTGTGGTACTGTAGCATTTTGAAATGAAATCCAAAAAAGTTGGTATTTTACTATTCATCTCGATATTTTGAGGTTCAAACATGAGGCAATTTTGAATAAACCTTGTGAGACCAGAAAAGTAGGAGTTCTTATCAAAAATGAACCCTCACCCCGATGAAATTAGATTCTGTTTTTTTTTTTTGTAAATTTGGCCGACTTCAGATCAAGTGGTTCTATCGAAAAAATGGGTGGAAAATGAAAAAAAAAAATCTGGAATAACTATGCATAAGAACTGTCACATAGCTATGTGCCAGTTCACGTTTTTTCGTTTCTCAAATCTGAGCTTTTTGATGACCTTTTTAAATAAACAAAGTTATTGTCTTAGAGAATATTTTGAGCTTTCCGACAGGTCGATCTTAATCCCACCTTGATAAAATTCCTATGGTAATTTCCAGTTGAATTTTGGTTCTTTTGAGGTCAAAGATGTTTTTTTTTCCATCCGAACCCCCGAAAAATGTCAGACCAAAAAGTTGAGATAAATGCTCTTGACTTATCTCGATTGCCCTTCCCGCGCGTCTGATCTCATTGATCAATTTCTATAACAGTTCTTCTTCTTCTTATTGTTCTATCTCTTACCCAGTGGTCGAAATACAAGTTCAAGTAGTAGCTTCTCATTCTCTTTCTCTTTCTCATCCTCTTTCTCTTCCTCTCTCTTTCTCTTTTTTTTCTTCCCGTTAGCTCCTCCTGCTTGGCTCATCTCGAGTCTATGTGTGCGTACGTATGTTCTTCTTGGTTTTCTTTTTCTTTTTTCACATTGAACAGCCCCAAAAAAATTCGAGATTTCTTTCATCATCTTATATCCATTCTCTTTTTTTTTCACACTTATAAACATTTTTCAGTTGAATGACTCGATTGGGGTGTTGGCTAACAGTAGCCTCATTGGTGGCCATTTTCGGCCTAGCCCAAGCTGGTCACAATTGTTCAGCTGCTGATGCCACACGAAATTGTATCGATGGACTTGTTGTGCCAATTTGGTGAGTTATCAGGATTTTCTAGAACGGCCCGGGCCTGTGTTAAGGCCTGATAAATCATGAATCAACAATATCATAATCAAAGTAAATAATGATGTCTCTCTCGTAAAAAAAGAAGTTTAACAAAAAGATTAATTTGTTGATTTATGTCACAAAATGTTTCAAAAAAAATTGAAACAAAACATGTGGAAGATTGGGAACATATGCATATGTTTTTTGTTGCAGGCGACCATTCTTGGATTTATCATCATATGATCGACTTTTCCGCGGAATATTGTATTTTATCGTCATTGCTTACATGTTTCTCGGAATTTCAATTGTCGCTGATCGATTCATGAGTTCAATCGAAGTGATTACATCAATGGAACGAACGATTGTAGTTAAACGACCTGGATTAGACCCAATGTCGGTACAAGTTCGAATTTGGAATGATACTGTTTCCAATTTGACACTTATGGCACTTGGATCTTCCGCCCCCGAAATTCTTCTTTCGATTATTGAGGTGAATTTGAGACATTGAATTGGGGACAAAAAACATTTTGATATTTTCCTAAGTTTCGGAATCGGGAATGGTACCATTGAGTATCTAACACAGGTGAACTTTTATTGTTCTATTGATTATCTGAGTCGAATTCGGGATATTTTTGACAAAAAATAGTGACCTTTATTTCATATCTGATTTGGTTCTATATTTGACGTGAAAAAATATTTTCAAATTTTTTGAAGACTGAATTTAGTTCTTGAAAACTGAAGTTTTGAAATTCAGAATTTCGAGAACAGCTCATATTCTTTTTTTTTTCATTTTTGGTCCTACTTAAGTACAAACCATCATTTTTTTGGCTTAAACTTGTTTACTGGATATGAATTTTAAATCTGACGGTTGACCTCATTCTAGGAAGCTAACTTCTGAATCAACCTTGCTCAGATTCAGAAAACCTTGCCGTTTCATAAAATTTGGTTCGTTAAAAATATTCAATAGAAATAGGCAGAACAATAGGGTTGCTGTAGTTTCAGCTGTCCAACTTACATTTTTTCAAAACTGAAAACTTCCAAACTTATATCATTTAAAGTAGTCGGACCCATATAAACTTTGATAGTAACTATTTCAATGAACAACATTGGGGTCATAATTTTAATTCCTGAAAAACGTCCCTACACCCAAAAATCAATTCTCAATTTTTGTTTTATTTTCAGGTTATTGCACGTCATTTCGAAGCCGGAGATCTCGGACCAAATACGATTGTCGGTTCAGCGGCTTTCAATCTTTTCATGATTATTGCAATTTGTGTTGTCGTTATTCCAAAAGGCGAAGTTCGTCGTCAAAAGCATTTGGATGTGTTCTGTGTCACAGCCACCTGGTCTGTCTTTGCCTATGTTTGGCTCTATCTCATTTTGGCTTTTTTCTCTCCCGGAATTATCGAAATCTGGGAAGGAGTCGTCACTTTCCTCTTTTTCCCATTGACTGTTCTCACTGCTTATATCGCCGATATCAAGGTCATCCAAGTATGTTATCAATATATCAATATAGAAAGAAAAGTGTTTTTTTTTTTTTGCAGAACAAATTCCTTCCACACAAATATCGTCGTGGTTCACATGGACAAATGATTGCAACTGAAGCGGAAGAAATGAAAATGCTCGAAAATGGATTACCACAGGCAATTACTGATTTTAGCGGGGAGGTAGAGCTAATGAGAATGAGAATGAGAATCGACTTTTCGGGTCAAGTTATCCACTTCTATACTTCTCCTCAAACCTTACCTTCTTTCTTTCTAAATAACTATCTCGGCGGCCAAACAACAGAAAATCGAAATTTGAGCCGACCAGAAGTTTACTAGTTTACTCAACAACGTGAAATATAATCGAAGACGTTTTCCAAAATTCAACAATATTTTTGAAAATGAGAGTTTCGAGTTTTTTCAGAAAAAATGTATGATCACGAGTAAAAACCGTTTAAAAAACTTTCCGAAAAGGGATGCGATTTTTCACATCTCGGGTTTTTCAAAGGAAAATCCTGTCTTACTTGGTTACCTTTTTTAATGATCTTTTCATTCAAAAATAATGTTCTAAAAAATTTTTAGTCACGTTTTTAATCTCAACAAAAAAAATCCATGATCGCCCGAAGTCTTCCATATTTTCCCTTGTTTTTTATTCCCATTTTTTTACAGGGAGGTGTTGACCCAGCGATCAAAGCATTCGAAGAGCATCGTCAAGAATTCATCGAATTGATGAGAGAGATTCGTAAACAAAATCCACACATAACCCCAACCGAATTGCAAAAACAAGCCGAATATGAAATGATCTCGCGCGGTCCAAAATCTCGCGCATTTTATCGTGTTCAAGCAACTCGGCGACTTATCGGAGGAGGAGATATTGTCAAAAAACGTATCGATAAAGAGCATAATAAGGCTCTTGATGCTGTAAGTTGAATGATATATCAATAATACTCACAAAAAAGGAATGAATCATAAATAATAGAATATACAACAAAATAGAGCACACAACACATAAAATAATGAAATAATAATCGAGTGATGCTCGAGTACTAACCGTAACCCATATCCAACTTGTGCTCAATTTCAGTTGGTACAGGCACAAGAGAAACAACATCGCGACAACACTTGCAAGATCTATTTCGACCCAGCTCATTATACTGTTCTTGAAAATGTTGGAAGTTTCAATGTTGTTGTTGGAAGGTATGCACTTTCTCCTTCTAATATCTTTATATCCCTTATCTTTGCAGAGATGGAGGCCCAGAAGGTCTTACTGTTATGGTCGATTATTACACTGAAGATGGAACTGCAAATGCCGGAAGCGATTTTATTCCAGTTAAAGGAACTTTGACCTTCTACCCAGAGGATAAGCATCAGGTTAGTAGAAGAAAGAGTACTGTAGTTTGTTTGCTTACACCTCTCAAATCACAATAAGACTTGTGCTAATAAGTACAAATAATACTTTGTAATGAGAAGAGCAAAAGTAAAGATGAATATATAAATATATAGTCTAGACTAGAGAATAGATAGAGGAAAGTTTGCATTTAGAAAATAAGAATTTCTCAAAATCTAAATCTAAGATTTGACCTAAATTTTTGACCAATATTAAAATGTTGTCAAGGTTTGAAAGTTATGAATTGATTGTTCATTTTGAAGCCAGGTACATTTGGGTCCAAATCGGTTTGGAAGTTTCAAAAACTACAACAAATATTTTAATTTTGAAGTTTCGACACCCGGAGTCAGATTTTGAAGTTACTGAAAGCCAAATTTTGGATCTACAATGAGAATGTTTTTAAATATTTTTGTCGCGTTTTTTTCTGAAGATTCTTCACCGTTTGATCTAGCTCCGATCAGGAATGATTTCATTATCCGCAAATCAATCATGACAAGAGTCCAACCCAAAAAATCGATATTTGGACTCGTTTCAAAGATTATAATTTCGGACCCAAGTTTTGTTATTTTTAAAATATTTTTTTTACTTTTGCAACATTTTTCTGTTCAGAAAATCAACATTGAAGTCGTCGACGATGATGTTTTCGAAGAGGACGAGCATTTCTACCTTCATCTTCGCAATCTCCGTGTCCGAACCAAAGACGGTCTCATCCTTGACCCATCCAGAATCGGTGGACTCCCAGTTGCCCAACTCGAAATGCCAGCCACAGCCACTATCATGATTCTCGATGATGATCATGCTGGAGTCTTCGGTTTCGAACATGATCATTTCGAAATTGTTGAAAACTGCGGACATTTGTCATTGAAAATGCAAAGACATTCGGGTGCTCGTGGCAAAGTTGTGATTCCATTCAGAACCATCGAAGGAAGTGCTCAACAAGATAAACATTTCGAGAGCAAAGAAGGAGAAGTTGTCTTCGAAGATAACCAAACTGAAGCATTTATTGATATTGGAATCATTGATACTGAACAATACGAAAGAGCTGATTCATTCTATATCGAGATATCACCACCAATTTGGGCCAAGAAAATGAACGGTAAGAGAGCAAGTATTCAGAATATTCACCATCACTTCACCCAACAAACAACACACATTCATATTCATATCATAATATCAATCAACTTCTTCTCTTTGATACCCATTCATTGAGTTATTCATTGTTGTTGTTGTGTCTCTCTGTCTCTATCTCACCATATGTTTTTTCTTTTTTTTTAATTTCACATCAACACAGATTTGACAAAAGTCCAAGAGAGATTCCAACGAAGAATGGAACGAAAACGAGGATCATCTGTGGCTTCAGAATCAAAGGATTCAACAACGGAACAGGGTAGGTGATGTAGTATGTGATAATGATGATGAAAATGAACAAAGTCTTGTGTTACTTTCCTTTTTCCCCAAATATTTCCCTTTTTATATTACCTGCCTAACATGCAAATATCACCAAAAAGTTGTAGAATCACATGAAGCTGTTAATAATAATGATAGTGGTAAGGATATTCAGTTATGTGAGGTGGTTAGTATAATTTGTATATATATATATTTATGTATAATGTGCACACTTTCAGGCATGGTAGATTTTTTTATTTCACTTCAAACTCAAGAAAAATCCACAAACTTCAAAAATTCTGTCAGTTCTCTGCAGGATGTAACAAACAACACACATTCATATTCATATCACAATATACTTTTCTTAAAATCTTATTCCAAAAAGATTTTGTTAAATGGAAAATTAAAAAATCAAAACTAGATCTTCTATTTTGAGCCCTATTGTATTTAAAGTTTAGAACATCAAATTTTTCAACTCACATTTCCAAAACACCACTTTTTTGCATTTTTATCTATCGATTAGTTTACTATCAATCAATTCATCCACTCTAACACATTTCACCTTTATTTAAATAATTGCACAGATTCGACAACGAACAAATCTTCCCGTGCTGGAAGTGTTGACTTCTTACACCCTGCTCGATCCAATTCACCACATCTCACTACTCGTTTCCGTAATCGTCTCGGCTCGTGGATTTCTGGAATGAAAGGGGGTACTGTATCAGTTAACATTATTAATTGCATGTTATTTGAATGCTTCGCACTAACCAACTTTGACATTGCTTTTTTGCCGATTTATCCGATTTTGATTGATTTGACAAGAAATTTGGGTATTTAGGAGATGATGAAATTGCCGCTGGATTGACTGCATCACAATTGGAAGTTGCTGAAATGGGAAAACCAAGATTGGGAGATATCACAAAGTGTCAAATCACAATTCGTGAAAGCAAGGAATTCCAAGGAATTGTTGATCGAATGATCAAAAATGCCAATACTAGAATCATGTTGGGAACCAGCTCATGGAGAGAACAATTCGCCGAGGCATTGGTAAGTTGAAAAAAAAAGAAAATTAAAATAGTCCAAATCCAGCCGAGCCAGGTTGTTCTTTGAAAAATTGAGCAGCGCCAAAAATCAAGATGGCTCTGAATCTAAACAATACTCAGAGGCCTGAAGTTATCGCTTGAAAGTTAAGCAGCGCCTATAATTGAAATTTTCTACATGATGGAAAACCAAACAAATAAATGCTTGTCTTTCGGATAATTTTCATTTGAGCCTGACCTGAGAAACTTCAAAAAACCCAAGTTTTTTTTTCAGATTGTCAATGCTGGAGATGATGATGATGATGAGGAAGGAGAAGATGACGGAGAAGATGAGAAAGAAGCCCAAGATCCATCATGCATGGACTATTTCATGCATATTCTCACCGTTCCATGGAAACTCACCTTTGCCACCATTCCACCAACTGATTACATGGGTGGATGGGCCACTTTTGTTGTTGCTATTTTCATGATCGGAGTGTTGACTGCCGTCGTCGGAGATCTTGCTTCACAATTCGGATGTTGGGTTGGATTAAAGGATTCTGTCACCGCTATTTCATTCGTCGCTTTGGGAACTTCTGTTCCAGATACATTTGCCTCAAAAGTATCAGCTGTTCAAGATAAATATGCTGATAATGCTGTTGGTAATGTCACTGGTTCAAATGCTGTCAATGTCTTCTTGGGTATCGGAATTGCCTGGTCATTGGCCGCCATTTATCATTGGAGCCAAGGATCCGTGTAAGACTTACATATTTTTTTATGAGATAAGATTTGTTTTTTTTTCAGCTTCAAAGTTGATCCAGGAAATCTCGGATTCTCAGTATTGATCTTCTGTTGTGGAGCTTTGCTGTGTATTGGAGTTATTGTTTTGAGACGTCATCCTCGAATTGGTGGAGAATTAGGAGGACCAGTTGGTCCAAAATGGGCGACAGCACTATTTTTCACACTTATGTGGGTGATCTATTTGACATTGTCAGGTCTTGAAGCCTATTGTTATATCGGAGGATTCTAGATTCTGTGACCCCGCTAGTTTCAATCTTTTATCTGCATTTCATTTCTAGGTCTCATTTCATTCTCTTTTCTTTTTTTCTTCTTATTTCTTTTCTTCTTTCTTCTCTCTGTCCCTCTTTGTCTGTTTGTTTAGAAGTTTCCAAACTTTCCGAATATTTCGCTTATTTTGTCTGTCCCCGACTTCCCCCCCCCCACATGATGATATTCTGGTTGAAAAAGGTGCCTAACTGTAACAAGATATATCTATAGAAGAATTTGTTTTTTATTCAGTTCCTATGATTTTTTCCATTTTGTGCTTCAGTTTTCTTGATTTCATTCAATACAATAAATGATGAAGAAATTGAACATTTTATCAGTAAAAAAACTGGATTTCTTAAGAGAAAGAAGTTAAGCATCGCTTAAAGTTGAGCAGAACCTATGCTTTTCAGCTTTTCCCACATTTTTTATTAATTCTTTATCTAGGTATATCAAATATATTAGGAAGTTTTGACTTTCCTACCGACAACAAACAATATTTTACAAATTTTGAAAACCAGAACAATCCCTGAAAACGCAATGAAAGCCAAGAAAATGATAACATCGACAGAATAGTATTCAATCACACCCATACGACTTCCAGGCAACTCGAAGATCTTAAAATACCAGGAATTATTTTTTTTATATTTCTAATAAAATCTTACTTTATGAAGTCCTGGATTCTCCGCTGCATACTCTACCCATTTTACGAATCGATCCTTTGGTTTTTCTGGTTTTTCCACCAACATTTTTTTGACTCGCAATGCATTTTCGCGATATTTCGGATCTTCAAGAATAGCTCGAATACCGGTTTCGATACTTTGTTCAGTTAATTCAGTTTTATCCAAAATATAAGTTGTTCCTCGAAGAAGTCCATTTTGAGCATTATGTGGTTGATCAGCAAATAATGGAATAGCCACGATTGGAACTCCGGCATAAGATGCTTCATTAAAGGAATTCAAACCAACATGGGATATGAAACCAATTACACGAGAATCATCTGAAAAAAAAAATAAAATTCACAAATTTTTTACGTGAACGTTAACTCACATAACAGGTCAGTTTGAGGTAACCAATCCAAAACATGAACATTTTTTGCATTTTTGAACATTTTGACTTCTGAATCTTGAATATCATATTTCCATAAGAATGTGTATCCCGAGAATTTCTTGAATACTTTCACGAAATTTTTGACAGCATATCTTGGATATACATCTCCTCCAACTTGTGTTCCAAAACTGAATATAATTGTTCCCTTTTTCGATATCGATAACAATTGTTCCATTTTTTCATTTATCGGCTTTGGATTTCTCAAATTAATCCCTCCAATATATTGAATTTGATGATTTAATGGTCGAGGTTTCTCCATAATTTCATTCGAATTTATAAAACTGACATCAACTCGTCGTCCAACATAATCAATATCAAAAGAAGGTCCAAAATATTTTTGGAAAAGTTCTTTTTGTTGTTGTCGAACTTCGGGAATTTCCACGTAGTTGATATACGTCAAATGGGCAAGGTTCCAGAATCGACCAGAGAACGTTTGAAGATCCGAACGGTGGAACATCGCTAAAAAAAAAAGGAAGATAGGGCCTTGTCCACAAAAATGATCCGATCAGAACAACACACTCCGATCCAAATATTTACAATTTTTTCCAGAACCAGAGAAAAATTAGAAAATATCCTGGTTGTATTTTTTAATCAATTTTACGATTTTCAAAAACTTAGCCTTTTTTCTCAGTAAATAATCGTCAAAATCAGAAGTTTTTCTTTTGAAAAAACAACCAGTGCCGTGTTTTTTGTACAGTTACATTTTCAGAACTCCCATTTCTGAACCATTGTTCTTTAGACCAGGTCCCTTCCCAGTTTTCCTGGAAAACTCACGAACAACACTCGAAGCTGGACTAGGAAGCCCCGCTAAAATCGCCTGATGTGAAAGAATCGGAATAGCATTGAAAGTAGCAATCGATGGAATCCCCGCATTCACAAATATACCAGTTCCACAGTAATCGAACACCGCAACCAAACCAATGTCATACTTCCGATATTTTATGAATTCTCCAAGACCTTTGTCTGCCAAACCAACTGAAAAACAAAAATAAAATGGTATTTCTAGCTAGATGATTGCTTACTTTCACATAATTCATTGGATATTTTGAAATATGCTCGAAATCCGCCAAATTGATATGATGATTCTTTGAATGGGTCGATTAAATGATTCGCCTTTTTCCAATCACTTTCCTCTTTGAATCCAAAACTGCATACCCTTGATGCATTATTTTTACCATTTCCTTTCACTTTATCATTCATTCGAGCAATTATATAGTCCTAAATTCAAAGTATTTCTTGGCATTTTTTATTTTTAAACTCACAACAACATGTCCTCTTTCAGTCAAACTATTAATCAAAGAATCACAGAAATCCAAATGAGATTTTCCAATTGCATTTATATATACTAGAATATTATGACAGTATACCAAATTGACAAAAAAAAGCAGAAATATAAAAGATAGTAGCTTCATTTTTCAGAAGTAATGAGCACTTTTAATGGATTCTCACTGTAATTAATATAGAACTAAGTATTATAGATAAGAATAGGTCAGGAGGAGTGTATTCATATCATTATTATTATTATCATTAGACAGAAATGCTATTTGTTTTGGTTTTTTTGACAGAAGGTTTGGAGTAATGAAAAGACAAAAAAGAAGGAAAGAGGAGACAAAGTCTGACCGGCCAATATTAGTTCATGGTTAATTTTGCTGGTTTCCACTGTTTAATCTATGGAAATGGGGTGATACTACAGGGTCAAATAAAATAACAATTCTCAATCAGAATGTCAATCAAAAATTTTCTGTTCAGCGTCAAAAAGACAATTTTATCCGCCGGAAATTTTTGTGAAAAAAGTTATGAATTTTCAGACATTTCTCCACTACACTTCATAACTATGTATATTTTTTTTTCTTTCTGAATCTTTCCCAACTTGCAAGAAATATTCTTGAAAAAAAAATGTCGTGAATACTCGGAAGCTCTTTTCAATATTTGTTTTCTCAAACATGGTAAAATCAATAGGCCAGCTGGATTTGTAATGGTATTAAACTATTTAAACATTTATTTGCGGATGGTTGTGTTAAAACGCGTCGCCGTCTCACAAAAACGAACATGATATTTTATTTTCTTGAAATCAGACTGATCATTTTGAACTGCACTTATGAATTCAGACAGATTTTTTTCTAAAAGTTATTATCAGATTTCCTATCGAAACAATTACAAACGCAATGAATCTGGTATTTTATTCATATTTAAATAAATAAAAATATTTATTATTTCTAATCATTTTTCACTGTTTTTCTAGTTCGAATCCTTCTAAATATACTTTTAACAATATAATACATAATACTCGCTAAACTTATGACAACTCCCAAAAATATAAGAGCAATATCAATCATAAAATAAGAAATAAAAGACATTTGTCGACTATACGGATCCAATGATGGTAATTCTCCAAACTCGGCTGCAAATTCACAATGTTTAACCAGTAAATCAGCTGGTTTGATAGGTTGTTTTTCGAGTCGTCGAGCCAAATTTCTTGCATTTTCCGCGTATTTCGAATTGTATAAAATACTCCTGATAGCGTTTTCTAATTTAAGCGGATTAGCAAGGTCAAATCTATCGTATTCGATAGCTCCTTCATGTCGAATGAGCATTTTTGTATTTCTCATTTGATCCGCAAAAACTGGACACTATAATATGGAAAATAATGTAGATATGTAAACTGTCAGACAACTCACTAGAATAGCTGGTTTGCCACTATAACTCAACTCATTGACACTTCCAAGTCCAGCATGTGTAAAGAAAGCAGTTAGACGGGGATCGACTAACATTGCTCTTTGTGGAACCCATTTCACAAAATGAACATTAGGTAGATTTCGACTGATTTCCGAGTGATTTTCTGATTCATATTTCCAAATGAATGTTACTTCCGGGAACTTTAAAAATGCTTCGATAATGGCGGATCTAAAAAACGGAAGCTTATAAGATTGAATTATGAGAGTGGTTCTGAAAACTTCTTTTTTGAAGTATCATTCTCTCCGAATTCTGAATAAGTCAGTGAATCGGGTTTAAAACAAACATTGGACAGTTATTGAATTTTTTATTCCTGAATGTGGCCCAACCAGGGCTGAGATTTGGACCGGCCAAAAACCTGCTCATAACGCGTCTCTGTTTTAGGAAGTTTCAAAAAGTCGCGGTCTGATTCAGATATCATTCTCTCCTTTTAAAAAAATAACCTACTTGTAAGAATCTGGCATAAATTGAGATTGTTGAATTGATCCAAATGAGATCAACATGTTCATAGATCGTTGATTTAAGATGCTATCCATTTTCTAAAAAATACGCATTACCATGTGAATATTCTGATATTTTTTCCTAACCTTATCAACTTTTTCGTTTTTCATCTCATCCATATTCATTGAAATTCCTCCAATTTGAACAGTCTTTGTAATTGTTGGACGAGGAAAATCAAGATAAGGATTCGAATTAATCAAAAAGAATGAGGATTTGGGACGAAGTGCCTGAAATTGGATATTGTCTGATAAATACTTACATGACATATACTGCTTAACACTAACCTGAATATCCACAGGTTTTCTCGGCTCTTTGAACGACAGAAATTCTGGATTTCCAAGAAAGAGCAGCATTAAGGGTGTAGCAAGAGAATTGATAAATCGTTGGGATAAGGTCATTTTATCTCCGAACGATGATCTTAAATCAACAACAGCACTTGGCATGACAGGTTCTCCGATAGCTCTAGCCATGTCTGTGTCAATTGTCATCGAAATTGCCGGAATCTGAGTTTTAATATCCATGTATTCCAGAAGAGCTGAAAATGAATATTGCAAATCTCTGAAACGGGCGAGACGACTCGAAGAACTCCTGAAAATCGTGCCAAAACGGGTCAGACAATTTAGAGGGACTTTTTGAGTAGTTTGGGGATTTTATCGGGTTAGATTCAATTCTGTAAAACTCACGATATGCTTGATATATTATTGTTTCATAAATTATGGCATCATATTTATACATTCTCTTCATTTCATCCAAAACCTCAATTTTTTCAAACATCCTTTCCGATTGTAAACTATGAATCCTTTTAAACCTTTTTATATTCTGAAAATTTAGGTAAATTATTTTTTTTCAATATTACTTCTTACTGGCAACATGCTCATAATTGAAGGATCAGTAGTCCAAAATTTGAGAACATCTCCAGGGTCGATTATATCACTCATATCATTCAACTGTTCAGGAGCCTGAAAAATTGTAAGTAGTAACAGGTCTGCTACATTTGAGAAACTCACAGGTAACTTAACAACATGTTTTGTAGACTTTACATATGTCACATTCTCAAATTTTTTAAAAATTGTTGGTGTGAAAAATGTCTAAAATTCATTTAACTTTATATGAAATTCAGATATTCCTTCGACTTACCACATTATGGCCTGCGTCCGTCAAAGTATCAGCTATTTTAGAAAAAAATGTTGTGTGTGAATGACCAAATAATGGACAAAATACTAGAAAATTATAGGAATCAACATAAATTGTGAGACATAATAATGAAGGTATTAGATATTTTAACATTTCTAAGAAGATTTGATTTATTGACCGCGCTGATTTGTATTTAAACAATTAAAGTTGTGGCTGTGGTTTGTGTGATAAGAAACACAGTGATTTTTTGAAGTTAAGATAGTGAAATTCGGGAATTGTTACAGATCACAAAAAATAAATGCATTGATTTTGATACGTATTTTGCGTTTTTTTTTCTCAAAAATGGTTTTATATCAGTCATTTATGATGTATTATATTGTCTCACATATGATTTTACTCTCATTGATTTTGTTTTTTATTTTAAAAAGTTTCTTAGCAATTCAAAAAATCAGGTTAGGTATACGACTTTTTATCATCTGTAGAACGTAGTTTATTCAATATTTTTCAGATCTGTATCTCAAATTACTTTCGGTTCATTTCCTTGGACCTCGGTAATACTAATTTTGTGTTATAATTTTACCTGTTTACATTGTTGACCTATTGAATCTGACACGTTTCAAGTCCTCCCTGTTCATAACATTTGTTGAGTATAATATTCTTCCAGAAATTAAAAATCTTTCTTGCAAAGACCCATAAAACCACAACTCAAAAATAGAATCAAAAAATCACATCGACCAAATAAAGTTGGAACCCAAGTCTCCATATTTCCCCTTTTTCAATTTTTTTTTCTAACTTTCTAGCTTGTCTATGGATCTTAAAACAGAAGTTCTGAGAAATTGATGAAATTCTAGAAATATACCAGATTTTTCTTAACATCTATCTATCTATTGTTGTCAATCATAACCTGACCTTTCCTAAAACTATCATGTATTTATTGAATACCTAATAATACAACTGAAAACAATTCCATAATCCGCTAAACCAAGCCAGTTGGCATATAAATAAGAAGCAAACTAATATGCTTACTTCATTTCTTTGCGCAAAACAAGGAAGTTAATACTTGTCATTTTGAGAGTAAAGAATGACACTTATTACTTCCATTTTTGTGGTTATTCATACTGTTTTATCATCGATTGGGTGTATTGCCAATTTATTGGTGTTTTATTTGGCTGTATTCAAATCACCAAAGGTAAAGAAAAATTATATATAAAGAAAAATGATATAAAAATACTAGAAAATTGGCAAAAAATTGAGTAAAGTCTAGAAGCAAAAACACTCGGTTTTCTGTTAAAACCAATCTCTTCTTCTATTTGTACGGTTTTCTTCAAAAAATAATTTTCAATCCCATTGTTTTCCAGGCCATCGCCTCATACACAACCCTCCTCATCAATGTCTCCCTTACTGATTTCTTGTGTTGCTTCACCGATTTTTTCATTCAACAAAGACATATCCCAGCCGGCCTAACTCTTGCTTATACTTCTCATGGACTATGTACCCATATTGGTCCTCATTTCTGTTTTCTCATGTAAGTATCTCCATTAACCAAGGATCATTTTATTTCTTGGCTACATTTAGGTATAGCATAAATATCCATTTCATCGCTCATGGATTATGGTCTCTTTTATTGGGATTTGTCTATCGTTATTATATTCTATTCTATGCATCTCCTTCGAGAAGAACTCTGATCTTTGTTTTGCTCATTGTCTATATCCCTTCTTTTCTTCAAATGTTTATATTTTTATGGGCAGATGATGATCCGAATGAACTACTTGTCATTCTTATGAATAAGTTTCCAGATTATCATCTTGAAAGTGAGTCAATTATTTTGAAGGGCAAATTATAAATCAGATCCGGGTATGATGAGAAAAATGAGCCCATCTAATGTCAAATTCAAGATTGTCCTTCCTGTTATTTTCCCAAATCTTAGATAACTCCCAGTCTTAGAAGTGTTAACATATTAAAGGGGGAATTCCCTATCAAAAATCTGATACTGTTCCCTACATCATTTGATTTAGAATCTTGTTTTATATATGTGTATAAATTTTCAAAAATTTTAATTGAGTTTGAATATGGTTTTTTTAAGCTCAAAGTGGACCAACTTTCGCTCGGCGAAAAGAAGAGAGAAAGCGGCAGTTAGAAGAGACGCAGAGAAGAGAAGAGAAAGGGAGAGAGAAAAGCGAAAGCGACTTTCGCTCGTGTGTGCACTCCGAGCCAAAGTAGGTCCATTTTGAGCTTAAAAAAAACCATATTTAAACTCAATTAAAATTTTTGAAAATTTATACACATATATAAAACAAGATTCTGAATCGAATGGTGTAGAGAACAGTATCACATTTTTAATAGGGAATTCCCCCTTTAACTAAAGAGCCGGCCCGCAGGAACCTGCTTTGGGCCCGGCCTATCCAAATCTGGAACCATGCATTCAAATGTCTATTCCAGATGAAACTGTGAGTGGAACAGTAAATATCATCAGTTTCCCTGCATTATATACAATTCTCCATATGACAGTTCCGATCAGCCCGGTTTATATTTTAATTTTCATTCTGCGGCGAAAAATTATCAACAAACTATTGACAAATTCAGGAGATATGTCAACCAAAACCAAGGAACTTCACTCCCAACTTCTTAAGGTAACACCCCACCACCGAACCTTTCTGAAAATTCCATGTTTCAGGCCTTGACATACCAAGCATTGATCCCCTCATTCTATTCTATCAGTATCATTTCCTATGTTATTGGTCAGTTTTTCTATAATCATCCGATTTTCGAATATACTACTTTGACCGGATTCCTTTTTATGCCGGTTTTGTCCCCAATTTCTTCCATTATCTTCATCCAAATTTATAAAAGAAGAATTCTAAGTTTGATATACAAAATAATCGGAAAAGAAATTCCAAAGGAATGGATTATTGGGTTCAGTAGCCGAGGTGGAAAAACAAATGGAGAAGAAATATCCAGAATGGAAATAAGGACGAATCAAGTTGTATCACAGGAATATAACAGTTCGCGACGATTCTGATTTATTGTTATTTTAATCAAAAAAATATGTATATATTTATGTATGATAAAGATTTATTTATTTATAAAAAGAAATTAAGCAGTTAATTCGGGATAACTAGCCGGTCTCAAATACATCCAAGATTGACCCAAAGTACCCTGAGCCCATCTCAAATATCGTTCAGTTTCCAATGGAATACTCGAACAATTATATCGAACACCATTCAAATTGGCAGCTCCACATAATTGATCTTCAACATACCACCAACCAGTTCGAAGATTTGCCTCGGAACATGACGAATAGACTGCGTTATTCAAGGCAACCTTTGTCGATTTTGTTGTCTCCAAATCCCAGGCTGAGAATTTCGGACCAACGCCGTTGAGATTCCATCGAGCCCATCCATCTTCATAATAATCAACACCGGCTTCGGAACCAGAACATGGTTTTGGAATGACAACAGAGTATTGAGTGGTTGCGTTGAGAACTTGGAAACTTGGATAAACACATTCTGTATTCTTGGCTGGACGGTCATTTGAAGCACATCGGAACAAACTCAATCGAAGTCTGTAAAACAATATTTAGATATGGATCAAACTTTTAATTTCAACCCCTTAAAATCTTACTTTTGTGGTTGATAATTAGTTGATTGATAAAGATATTCTAATCCAATGAACAGATTCTGACTGGCAACATCTCCAAATCCATCGACATATTGTTGATATGTCTTATTTGTATTCAAATCAGCCGCATCCGAACTGATCAATGTGAATCCTCCTCCATTACTCATATCACAATAAACATTAAAAGGAGCAAATGCGGGCAAGTTTGGAGTGGTAAATGGAGGATATACAGTATACATTCCATTATCTCGAATATCCCAGAATACATATAAATCGGCACAATCTCGACGGGGCTTGAATTGATTACAATTGTCACCAACGTAGAATGGATCACATTGACATGAATAGGTTCCTGGTTTGTTGATACATTGTCCATGATTACAGATTCCTGGAGTTTCAGTACATTCATCAATATCATTACAGGTATATCCATCTCCACGATATCCAGTATCACATTGACAACTTGAACTATATCCAATATCAGCACAATATCCAGCATCAGAACATGGGCGGTACTAGAAAAAAAGAAGATCTTCAAAAAAACAATAATCTTACTCACATCACTGTACATGGTTCCATTTTGACAAATATGATAAATAGTACAATTATCAGTTAACCATGGAACATTTGCACTATGAGCATTTCCTAATTCATCAATACATCCACATTGATCAATTCGAATACATGTTTGTGCACGGGTTACTGTATTATCAATAACATATCCTGGATCACATTCACATCCATCTGAACATGGTTCATAACAATTTTCGGGATATGGTTCGGCACATGTTGATGGACAAGCTGAAGTGCAAAGGGAATAATGAGAGTTGGGTTGACAGGCGAGTTGACAGCCCACTTGATCACGCCATTGTGGATTTTGGACGGTGGCTGCAAAAAAGGATATATTGAAATCAACAGGGTAAAAACGGATCTGATAAATTTTTCAGAATTTGAATCTGTTTCAAAAGTTTCAAATTAGAATTCTAAAAATTTGAAAACTCTCGGTCTTTTTGTGTAAATATCATAATATCTTTTTTAAGACGCATATATTCTATTAAATAATATTTGATATTATCAAGATTTCTTGAATTGGCACCTTTTTCGAGGTCCATTAAGTTTCCA
Source organism: Caenorhabditis sp. 38 MB-2015 (assembly GCA_900536415.3). Classification (NCBI taxonomy): domain Eukaryota; kingdom Metazoa; phylum Nematoda; class Chromadorea; order Rhabditida; family Rhabditidae; genus Caenorhabditis; species Caenorhabditis quiockensis. The sequence goes on along the minus strand of LR551027.1, from coordinate 125,096 downwards.
GTTTTTTGCAGAAATTACAGACCCGGAGCTGGTTCTTTTTTGGAATTCGAAAAATCATCACATTTTGTTTTCAAAAACTTTTCTGTCCGATCATTTTCAGTTTTGAGCCGGGTCCGTTTTAAAAATCAATTGATTTTTAGCTCACTCCATATCGGGCCAAAAAAACCAGCCTGGGCTGAACATTTTCACAAAACAATCTCACTTTTCTCGAAAATAAGACAATCTTTCAAATATTTTTTATGAGGAAACACAATTTTTTTCTGAAAGCTGATTCCATTGACTCTTGACCTAATATACATCGAAATTTTGATAAAACTAGAGTATAGTACGTGTTCCATTTTTGATAAGATAAAATAGTCGAAAATAAAACTTACTTGGCAAATTCAATTGGCAAAATTGGAAGAAATTTGACAACGAAGTGCATTTATAGTTTTGATTGCGACAAACATCATAAATACAATTATAATAGAAGTTCTCCAATGTATCATTTCCCAATGATTGACAGGCTCCAAATGGGCCAAGACCCAATTCGGCCTGTTGAATCGGATAACAGAATTGAGAAGCAGTTGTGACATCCTGTTCAAAACATTCGTCTTCTTCGTTTATTATAATTCCTTTTTCACTTACACAATTTGTATTATTATCAATAGTTTGTCCATTTATACAAATCTCTTGATTTGCTCGAAGAATAAGGAAATTATCAGTAATCCAAGAGTCTTCGGCAATCATAAAATTTTGTCTATTTCCACTAACAGGTTGGCGGTTGCTGGTAATTGGAAGAACACTTCCATTTCTATTTACAACATCATCTCGATATGTTCCATCAATATTTCCAGCCAAACCACAAAGAGTTGTTGAATTTTGGAATTCAGGAACATCAGGGACTTGGACACAAAGGGAATTGTAAATACTGAAAGTGACAGATACTCCTTGGTCATTTTCCAATGTAAATGTTGAACCAGAATATCGGACACGCGCCTGAAAAATAGAATTGAAAAAAAGTGACTCTCAGGAACATAAAAATGAGTTTTGAAATTGAATAATTGTTTTTTGGATGAAACGCAAAAAGTGAAATTTAAAAAATAATACAAATTTTGAAACTATGTTTCCGCTTGAAAATAGATTTTTAAGCTTTGAACCATGTTTTACATTTTTTCAATTCAGGTAGTTTCAAAAATATGTTATCGGGACTTCTTTTTTGGAACCTTTTTAGGTATTTAAATCGGTTCCAAAAAGTTCCAAGGTTCCCAATCCCAAATAAGGCACTCACAGTCCAATTCGATTTATTTGGATAATACCATGGAACCAAAACTTGTACACCATTGACCAAAACAGTCTTTGATCTTCCATCCACGTGAATTGTCAATTTATCAAAATCAACTTCAACTTCTGATACTTGCGAGACACTGAACATCCAAACTATGCATTTATAGTTATCCACTTTTTACTTACTGATATCCTTTTCCTGGTAACTCATTTTTTGCTCGAACAGAATACCATTTATAAGGAGCTGAGAGATTTGTGCATGGTTGACTGAATACATATGGACATGTTCCTTGATAATCGAAGTATAGATGATCGAATGTCTCATAATGAGGATCTCCATTCATACAGGATTTTCGAACTTTCAAATCGCAATCTCGACCATTTCGACGGGCTGAAAATTTATTTTGAGCTTCAAAAATGGAAGAAATAATGTCCAACCTGTATATCCTGGTTTACAGAAGCAGTTCAATTGGTGATTGGCGACATAACAATTGGCATTTTGGCCACATGTGTTGGTCTTACATTCGATGATATTTTGACAGTTTTGACCGGATGTGTTGTCAGGGCAAACACAGCTGAAAAAAAGAAGATGGGGCAGAATTTTATAGCGTTAGATAAGAAAAAATAAAAGGTCACGCCGCATAAAAATAGACTTGGAGATAGTATTTTCAGATTTTTAAAGGGTGGCTCAAAATTGATCCAAAAATAGGATCAGACCTATCAATATTTTTTAAGAAACCATTCTGGATCAAAAAGAATAACTGAGCACACAACCGTTTTTGATCTTTTCTCCAATTTTCAATGATACCAAACAGTTTTGTCTCGTTCGGAACATAAAAAATTATCAGACCAATGATTGTTATTTGATACGGTTCGTTCTTGTGACAAAAATTATTGAACTCAGTGGAGCAAAAAAACGTCATATTTTTTACAAAAATATCGCAGGAATAAAAATTGGACAGTGAAAATTGTAATTTTCAATTGAACTTGTAAGTGTTAATTATGAAATTTGATACAAAAGGGTTTACAATCCACAAAATATGAGAACTACAGGTCCAATTCTTGAATGTCAAAAAATTTATGTTAATCGTCGGCTTGAGCAAACTATACATCTCTAGAAGCACAGTTTTGTCATCTGTTTTGACTCATTTCATTTTTTTTGCACATAAGAGGATTAACACAGTTCAAACTAGAATCATGATAAAAAACTTACTGATAATATCTCCATGGATAAGAAGGATCAGCTACACATGTTCCACCATTCAAACACAATGCCGGATTATCACAAATCGAACAAGTATAATTAACAGCAGAATTGGCAATATTACTGACAAACATTTGGCTAGTTGCCAATGGTTTTCTCAATGCCGGTGCCATATATTGATCATGTTTTGCAATTTGCATTTCACTTATCATTTTAAGAAGAGTCTCTTTTGTTTCGCATTCCAATCCAATGCAATTTTCACTGAAAAAACATGATTTTTGTGGTTCGAAAGAGAAAATACAAAAAGGCCCACCAAAGAAGGGAACAACAATATAAAATAGATATAGGTAACATACGTGTCTTCCAAATATTGTCTTTTTCCATTTTCGCATTGTTGACCATAACATTGTGTGTATCTGAAAATTAAAAAATGTGCACTTTTATTTTCAAATTCTTCTCACACCTTTGATAATAAAATCAACCCAGTCAGGGCACTAAAAACACAGATTCAGGGATTTTTTGAAGAAAAATTGAGCCCATCTGGCTGGGTTCAAAATCTCTTTTTTTCTACCTATGGACGTGAATTGTCAATTATTGAAAATAAAACTCTAAAATGAGCTTTGTTTGTGTTTTTTATTTTTGAAAATTCAGGTTTTGTTTTTGAAAAATTTTCAAAATCAAATCAGGTAATATGAAACTGAGAATTAGAGTTTTTCAGAGAGGTGAAGCTAACAAAAGTAATTTTCTGAGACCTGATAAATAGTTTCCGAAAAAGAAAACTTCTTAAAAATTGATAACTCATCTTTCAAAAAAAAAAAAACAACAGTTTGTTGATTTTTTTTTCAGTTGAATAAATATGCGTTCTCAAACTCGAAAAAACTGTAAGACGAGTTTAAAACGATAAGATCATAGCCCAAAAGCCCGAAAGCCCGGTCATTTTCTGGCTCGGCCTTTCTTTTGGACTGTTAGTAATAGCCTAGCGCTACCTAGCTTGATGTATGCTGATTCAAGGCCAGTCCGAAATGACTGAAAAAAGTCCTCTCCTATTTTCAGGGTTAACAAATTTCAGAAATAAAATTCCTAACTTTTCAGAGACCCACTTAACCCTCAAGTTTCACAAAAAATCATGCAAATTCACAAAACTGCAGAACCTGATTTATCTCTTGCAAAATAGCGAAATCCTCTTCTCTGACTCACCCGAAATCAATCGTAATTCCGAGCAAAATTGCAAGAAATAATGCAGCATTGTTTCTGATTAGAAACGTCATTTTCCACTGAAGAAAATGATAAATTGTAGAGAGTTTGGTAGACCATTTATAACGAATCTCTTATCTATTTTTGATGAATTATCAACTCAAAAAGGCTCATCAGTTTCCCCATTTCTTGTGACGTTTTTCCGAATCATAAAATGACAGTACATACGAAGAAGAGTGGGTGGAAGACAACAATATGACTAATGTTTATGATGAACGGGGTGATTCATAAGTAGATGCACATTGAACCTCGATGAATCTTCCGATATCATGGAAAGAAAAATTGTGAACATTTTTGTGTAAACCGCAAATTATTGTGGTCTTACATTTTTTAATTTGACCCCAAAACTTCCAAATGTTTGGTATTAACTTGGAAGACTAAACTCAAGAGTGACGATTCTTTTAACATCAAATCGCTGAGCCTGATTCTGGAAGTGACAAGTTTTGAGACAAACTACAAATTTTCAAAAATTATCTTCTCCATTCTTTAAATGGTTTTTTTTGCATTACTGATTCACATTTAAGAAACAGTTACCAGAGTTTGCTACATAGAAGCTTTTGAAGATATAAACCAGACCGGCCCGCGTGAGCCCGTGTTGACTCAAAAGCAAAATTCGACTTGTTGAGAATGCCGCAGTTCTGTGCTTATTCATCCAAAATGACAAATAATTCAAAAAATCGATTGATTTTTCTTCGCATAATGAGTGAGTCATATAATCATAATTCTATTCCAAATACCCATAATTTTTTAATTTTCATAATTTAGTTCTTTTTTTGTGTATTGGTGCACTATTTTTTGTATTGGAACTTTTGAGGATTTTCTGAATCCTCAATCTTATCAGGTACATATAACTCACAAAAGTTCTTCTGAACACAAAGAAAATTCAAAATCGTTTGCCATTTCTTCTGATTTTTACCCTAAAATGAATGTTTCCATTAAAAGTGAGATACTGGTCCAAGTAACTGAGAATCCTCACTTTTTCTCGCGCCGGGCCAGACTACTCAAAACAGCCAGTAGTGATCAAAAATCATAATTAGGAAAAAAAAAAGTCCGTTCAGTCACACTTTTGCACAGTCCTGTCCTACGAACACTACAACATTTTTCGGGTACTTTTTGGCATAAGAGTTCCGAGGCCCGGTCCAGGAAAAAATGAATACTTTCATATACTTGAGCCATCATCTCACTTTTTTTATTTTTGATCACACTGTTCAATCCTGATTTTCATTATTGTGGTCTTCAAAAAAATTTTATCTGTTCGAGTTCATTTCAGAGGCCACAATTCTGAGCCTAACTTTGTTGAAACTATTCAATATACATTCAACGAAAAGTCAAATGTTCTCAATTTTTGTGTTTTTGTGATACTTTGTATCAGATGACTCTCCAAAAATTTATTGACACTCAAAAAAAATTATTTGTTGATAAAAAAAGGGTGTTCCAAATTCAATTATCAGTTGACATTTACTCCAAACTTCCTCCCTTAAAACCCAAAATGTATTTTCATACTTTGAACAAATACAGTAACCCAATACCTCTAGTTTCTCCCTATTTCTTCTTCTTGCACAATTCTTTTTCATTCCAGAAATGGTGATATTCCGAGTATATTTTGATACATCGGAAAAAATTCTACTGATAAATGTTTATCAGTTTAAGTAGAAATGATCCGCTTTCCTCAAAAATGGAAAAAAAGAAAATAAAATAAATTTGGGGACATTTTACATTAGCAATTCCTAACATGCAACGGAAGTCTTCTTCTCCTCATATTTTCATAATTTCTTCTTATTTTCCTCAAAATGTCATCTTCTTCTGCTCGTTCTAATAGTGATACATTTGGTGGATTGGTGTTTAGAATCTGGGTGCGTTTGGGAGTGTGTAGTTCTCTTGGAGAATAATTGAGTAATTTTAGAGTTTGAGAGGATGGGTGAAACGGGCAAGAGAAAGACTTCGAATATTTCAAGGAAATGATATTGATCAGGCAAATTCGCATGGAGAAGCGATTAAGGAAGCAGAGTGTAAGGAGGTTAAAAGGTGAGAAGCACGATGCCAATTCAAAAATTAAAGGAAGTCTTTCTCTTTAAATTTTTGTCTTCAAAATGAAAAAATCGAAAAAATAAACTTTTTAAAAAATTGATAAAAATACTTTCACGTGAAATAATATATCGCGTGATGACACTGCAAACACTTTGACGCACAATTACGACAAAACGGAATTAAACGCGGCAAAAAAGAATTAAATTCCGAATTTAAAAATAATATTTTTTCTTTTTATTCCGAAATTTTTTGTCAAAAATGAAATTCTCATTTTTTGAGAATTAGAAGAGTGGGTATTTAGGTGATGAACTTCCGTTCATTTAAAGAAAAATAGGGGGTCATTTAAAGGGATTGATTTCCTTTAATGATGTTAGGATTTTTTCAAGGATTTGTATCATATACCTGTGAAATTTGAGCCAACAAGTGCAAAAACAGAAAATATTTCTCGAATCAAGCGATGATAAAAAATTTTATTCTGAACATACACATGGAAGAATTATTTGTGAACAGGAATTCTGAAAATTAAAAATGAATGAACACAGGTCTTATTTTTAATTTACAATACATATTGACATGTGCAAATGAAGGATTACAACATTTGGTAAAACATTTGTTTTTAATGATAAAACCTGAAAAAATTACGGTCAGTTCATAGAACTTTCTCAAGAGGTGAAATTTAGTGTCTGGTTCAGACCATAAAAACTGAAACTCCAGTTACCCCTCGTTTTTTCCAGTGGCATCTTCTACACGACCTTCGATGACACATCCTTCTTCTATTATATCTGGACAGGTCTCGTCTGTTTGGTCACTCTTCATCCCCTCATTTTCATAGCTATGTCAGTTTTCGACAACATCCATCCATTTCTCACTTCGACTTCTCATTTCAATCATTTCCTCAATATCATATATCTACTCGATCTTTTTATTCAAACCCGTCTCGAAATTGTTGACAATGGTGTGCCTGTCAAAAATCTCAGAACATTATTTCAGCACCGAATTCGAAGGTATGCATGTACATATAATTTCGATCCCAAAATAAAAAATTTTTCAGTGCCTACTTCCTGGTGGATATAATATGTATCCTTCCCCTCGATTTGATCCCTTTTGTCTCTTCCAGTTTCTTTTTTGGTCGTTTCAATCGATTATTCAAATGTTATCGTCTTTCTGATTTTGCTTCGTTGTCTGAAATTCGAACCACTTCTCCACATGCTTTTCGACTTTTCAAACTTATGTTTATATGTTTTGTGATTTTCCACTGGAATGGATGTCTGTATTTTCATATTAGCAAGGTTTATAACTTTGTAGGTGAGTTTGAAAAACATAGAACGGATGGATAAAACAGGGTGTTAAGCCTTTTCTATTTTCAGATGCTCGATTGGATGATTGGATATTCTCATATGACAAAATAATCAACCCAATATTAGCTGAATGTAACCCAAATATTCGCAAAGATCCAGAATATTGTAATATTGATGAGATGTTGATAACACATCTACCAGATAACAAAGTTCAGACTGTTGTCACATCATTTATGAGAACTGAATGGACTAATAAGTAGGTTTTTCTAACAAAATGAGACTAAATCGGATATGATTTCGTAAAGTAGAAAATTTCTTTCTGCTTTTATAATCAGATTATCCCAATTTTCAACATTTCCTTATATTAAAAAAAATTGACGCCGTAAATACTAATCGAATGTTACGTGGACTTTTTTTATTTTTTATTCAAACCTTGAAGTTGGCCGCTTAATTTTAAAACTTTCAATTAGAAGCAAGATCCCAGCTCCTTAAATCATTAATATACATGACTTCTTACAAAAATGGAAGCAGCAATTCTTGCAGTGGGATCAATTTTTGTGCCAAACTGATTTCGAGATGTAGATCAGTGTCTGAAAATTTATTGGATAACATATTTTTTATCAAAAATCTCCTCTTTGTCAGACATTTGTTGTTGTTTTTATGGACTTATATTATAGCAAAAATATTTATATTATTGTCGGACTTTGTTTACGTTTTTGTGGGAAAAACTCCCAGATTTTTTTTGCATAAGCTCTTCTGGAATCCGTGTCGACCTGGGTCCCACTTTGAGGTCCATATGGCCCTCTACTAGACAAAAACTGACAGGCCATTATCGAAATATTGCAGAACTCGTACAGTTTCGTTCACCGATCTGACCCGTCAATATGCTCTCAGTTTCTATTGGTCTGCCTTGACATTGGTTACATTAGGAGAGCAACCCTCGCCAATCAATACATTCCAAAATGCATTCGAAATAGTAGATACCTTATTAGGACTTGTTATATTTGCCGTAATTGTCGGAGATGTCGGTAACATGGTTGTAGCTATTAACTTAAGAAGATCTGATTTTGAAAATGTATTGGATGGATGCAAACAATTCGCTATTTATAGGTATATGCACTTTTTTGATATCCACTAATTATAAATATGCTCTAGAAAAGTGCCCCTTGCACTTCGAAAAAAAGCTGTCGAATATTTCACATATTCATGGGCTCACGGAGGAGGTCAAGTTGATGAAGAAGAAGTTGCAGAATTCCTCCCACCCCGGTTATTTGGTGAAATTGCTGTTGAGATTCATATGGATACATTGAAAAGAGTAAAATTGTTCGAAGATTGTGATCCGAGACTTCTTTATGAACTTATTTTGAAATTGCAACCAAGAATGTATAGTCCAATGGATTATGTATGTAAAAAGGGAGAAGTTGGAACCGAAATGTATATTGTGAAGAAGGGATTCGTCGAAGTAGTCAGTGAAGATGGTCAACAGATATTTGTCACTTTGGGAAATGGCGTTGTCTTCGGAGAATTATCGATTCTCAATATCCCAGGGAACAAAAACAAGAACCTTCGAACAGCTTCAGTTCGATCAAAAGGATATTCCGATTTATATGTATTGGATAAAGAAGACTTATGGGAAGCACTAAGAGAATATCCACAGGCCAAAGATTTATTAATTGATAAAGTTATGTATCTCAATTTATTTTCTTAACATTAAAAATAAGAAAACAAGTTTTCAGGTAAACAAATTCTATCAAAGGACAATCTATTGGATGAAAATATGGAAAATGACGAAGAAGATGAAATATGTGGACCGATTGAGGAAAGATTGAGCAGATATCAGGAAGAAACACAGATTCTCGAAAAAATGATAGATGAAGCAGAAATTAAGATAAGGGTGAGAAAAGGATATGTTTGGTTTTATGAAAATTTCAAAACTATTCATGCATAAGAAAATATATAGCAAACAAAAAATTTAGTTCACCTTGCTCCAATGTTCTCTCCAAACCGTTGAACAATATCCCGAGTTGAGGTTTTGTCAAATGAGAATTCCAACAGACGAATTTGAGCTTCAAGATTCAATTTAAATTTTGTTCAGTGTAAGATCATTTCATTCTCAATAAAATGAGTATTTTCAGAATTTTCAGCCATTTTTAAAATGTTTTCTGATAGCAAAGAAAAAGATGCAAAACTTCCCATGACTGATAATATTGAAATCATGTGAATATTTTGTTTGCTTGTTTTTCTTCGTCAGTTTTTTTGTCTAGTGCGATCAAATTTTGAATTGAACATCTTTGTTTTTAGATTGTTTGTTTTATTTTCATACTTGATTAATGTTCTTTGGCTCCAGCTCTAATAATTGCAGTTAAATAGGTTTCTCATATATTTACATATCAAAAGAGACATTTTGCGTCAAAAGTCTTGTATTTTTGTGATACATCTTCCTAGTAAATGTTTAAGTGACAAACTTAGGTGAAACTTCGACCTGAAAATGTATTCAAAAATGAAAATCTTGGTCAAAAAGTTTATTCCTTCTCGTTATCTGATGTAATTTAAACTCGGGGAAAAATCGGCAAGCTTGCGACAGTTTGTCGCAAACTTGCGACATTCGGCTGTCGCAAGGCTTGCGGTGTTCTTGCGCCAATAGTCGCAAGCTTTGCGACATCTAGCAGCAAAACTACTGCACGGCTTGCGACACCCTTGCGCCAGAAAAAATGTGTCGCAAGCCGCAAGCTTGCGACAAGGAAAAAGCCTTGCGACACGCTTGCCATTTTTTCCCCGAGAACTTTCTTTTTACGCTTTCTAATTCGGCTTTTTAGCTCTAGTGGGATCCATTTCTACGGTTTAGCTCTAAATTTTCTAACCGAATTGTAATTGAGAAAATTCTTAAATTAAGCAAAAAGTTATACCCTTTAAAAATAGAAACCCTCATCGAACTCTTCGCCAGCCGGAGACTAGTTCAATTACTTTTTTTGTTTGTTTTACTTTTTCAAAAATCATTCACTTTGCGGATGATATGATCAAAAAATCAACACCGCAAATTGGATTCAAGTCCACCACAAAAAATCATATGACATCATAAATCAGATATCAATTATTGTTAGTATTATCACCTTTTTTGTATCCCAGATATGAAGTGACCTATTTTCTAATACTCGAATCAGTTTCCAAAAAAAGACTTTGAAAATTAACTTTATTGTCAACAATTTTGAACAATAAAAAAAACAAAAGTTTCTTTTTTTTGGAAGATCACTATAAACTTTCCGAACTCACTTTTTGAGTTCAGTTCGGTCCAAAGTTGGATATTTTCAGTTCTTGAAAGTAGTTTTAAGATCACGTACGAAAACAATCCAAAAATGTTCAAAATCAAATATAGAAAAGATATCAAAAACATCTCAATCCATCAATTGTTATCTCAAAAATGGGAGGAGCTTGTTCTTTTTCATATTATATTGCACCTATGAGAAAACTTGATAATTTCAAGGTTATATTCAAGTTTTCCATCTTCCTTTCTCTCTTTTTTTATTCATTACGTAAACATCCAAATACTATTAACAAGATACATCCTTTTTTTTCAAACTTTATGTATTTCTTTTTTACCTCTTTTTGTTCTGCTGACTACATGTGCAAATAACTATTAGTTCAAAAGAACGGTTCTCGAGCAAATTGTTTGTTATTTATAAAATGAGTCATTCTTTTACGACGTATATAAATAAATAAAGAACTACATGTTATGTATTTCAGGACTCTCATCGTTGCCTTAAAAATCGTCTATTTCGTGTCGAGACCGGTCTTATTAATATAATGAATGCTCAAAATAAATGATCAATTCTAAACATTTTAATCTTTGTCTTTGTTATTGTTTTTTGTGTTGTTTTGGAACCGTAATATTAATGACAAAAAGAACAAAAGAAAAATGAAAAGTGAAACTGTCTACCTGTCTATCTCTCTCTTTTCCCTCTCTATTATTTGCCTTTTTAATTCATATTCATCCCATTGTTTGTTCATTTCATACACAGGTAAAGTTTTCGGGTTTTTTTTTTGGTCAGATCATGCCAGGTTCCTATATTAGGTTGGACTCTATTTTAAACAAGCCTAAACTAAAAAAGGTTCATCTAAATTTTTGAACCTTTTTTTAAATGATTATCATACCATACTCTCTAATTTTCTGGTTATTTTCGTTCCGATGCCGATTTTCACCGGATCCAAACTAATGTTTCCTGAATTGGACCAATTCAAAATGGACCTTAGTGGTTTTTTATAAGGTGAAAAATGAACTGTAGGTCACCTGATTTTTGGACCCATTTTCATAAATTAGACCTGTTTCAAGACACTTTGTTTAGAGACAGTTTTTGGGCAGGATTCTGATAAAGTTTTTTGTTTTTTTTTTCGACCTGACTGGGCCATAGTTTCGACGAGTTGAGAATCAAACCAGGTCAAGTTTCACCAGATCTAAAATAATATTTCCTGAATTAGACCATTTGAAAATGGTCACATATGTATCATTTTTTATAATAAGCTGAAAAATTACTGCTCTAGATCATCTCAAAAGTGAGACTTATTTTTAGGACCCGGTTCAGAAAAGATTAGAATCGTGCCCTGTTCGATATTTTCAGGGTTCATTTTATTTTGGTCCTTTTCAGCTAACCAGGAACTACCCAGGTTAGGCTTTTGGACCTGAGCGCCCTTGTTTTAAAACCGAGGCATGGACAGGTCCATTTTTTATTGAGAATTTTGTGTCAATTCCCTTCATAAAACTCAAAATCACTTTGAGACTTCACTAATTTGATTTATCTTTGGAATCAAGTAGCCCGGGGGCCTCTGAAAAGCCCGAGATAGGCCCAAGTCTCTACACGTCTTCTTTTCAAATCCAAAATTTGGTTTCAAAAATCCCTTCCTTCTCCCCCATTTTCATTTTTCTCCCACTCTATTTCCATGTCTGTTCAAATAATATCATCTTTCTTTTTTTTTTCCAACGTGTTACGTGTCCAAATCCAAATCCAACAAAACAAAAAAAATATCGTTTTATTTTTAGTTTTGTATGACTATTGTGTTCGACTGCTGAGTTATAAAAAGTGAAAAATGACCGAATTTCGAGAATTCAATCGACCACTTGTATTACACAAAGGACAAAGAACTAAACTACCTGGAGAATATACATCTCCTCAAGATGTTTCAATTTGGGATATTATTCGACCAAATATTGGAAAGGATTTTTCGAGATTCACAGTTCCTGTGTTTATGAACGAACCATTGTGTTTTTTGCAAAGATTGTCTGAAAATGTGCAATATAATTACTTGTTGGAAAAAGCAGCGAAATGTGAAGATGAACTCGAAAGACTAGAGGTAAGATAGTGTGAATGTTTGTAGGAGAAGGTTTTTTTTGGAAAAGATATGTTATTTTGTTTTTGATTGTGCACTAATCAAGATTTTTAAAGATTTCGATCCAAATCAACTGAAACTTTAACGAACACCAAGTCAATAATCTTCTGATGTTTCAAAAATTCACAGGATTTAGAATCTAGTTGAAAAATTACTCCCCTATAAAAGAATTCTGGGACGCCTGTAAGCCTGCATCGGGTCTGAGAATACGGGCCTGAACATTAAATATTTTCGTTATCGGTGCGAATTGATCTTGTTCTGATAGTTCGATTAGTTCGGGACCGATACCTTTTTTTCAGAATGTCGATATAAAACAAAAAAAACTGTCAATTCTCGACTATAACTTCAGTTATGCATATATCAAAAATCTCTATTCAGTTTCTAAAAAATCATCACCAGCTCATGTTGAATTTTTATTTTCAGCCTTTTTTCGTGCTAAATAAAAATATTGAGTTTCAAGTTCAAGAAGTCCATTTTTTGACCAAATACAACTAATTTCAAAAATCGAACTGAATCCCTTCTGGTTTCTGTTCAATTTCTAGGAACGTTTGGGTCTATTTAAGTTGTTGAAGTTTTAGAACTGAACATCACAAATCATTTAATGTTATTTTTTGAGAAAAGTTCATTGATTTCTGAATTTGGCACTTTAAATTTGGAAGGGGATATAAGAACTTACTTCATCCAGACTCAGAAACTAACGTTTTCGCCGATTTTTGAGTACATCTGAAAATTTGCCTTCCTCATCTCTGAGAGAAACATGAAATCCGAAAAAGTGTTCAAAAAATTATGAATTTCAATTTTTGCAGTTTGTTGCTGCATTTGCATTGGCCACAATCTCATCAAACCATAAACGACTCTCCAAACCATTCAATCCATTATTACTCGAAACATTTGAACTCGAAAGGTACCATATTCCGACCTACACTACCATTTAATATCCTGTTCTTTTCTTCCAGAAATGGTGTTCGTTTTGTGGCCGAACAAGTCTCTCATCATCCTCCAATTTCAGCTGTCTATGCCGAATCCGATGATTTTGTTGTCGAGGTAAATTAATGACAAAAACTGGACACACACACACACACATTTCACTTTTTCGTTTTCAAAAAATGCTGGACAGAAAAGGGAAAAGAACTGGATTAATTACGCAATGACGATAATTATGATTTTGACACTTTGGGCAGAAAAATTTGAAGAGCGAAAGAGTACTGTATATTTTCAGGGGACTGTCGAACCAACGCTGAGCTTCTGGATGACCAAATTGATTGCAAACCCACATGCAACATTGAAATTGACCTTCAAGAAGTAAGTTAGAATCCGGACTGGTTTATTAGGCCTTTTCAGCCATGTTTCGGCCTGCTATATATTCAAAAGAATATTCTCATTTGCAGAACTGGCGAAACATATTCTTGGTCAGCTCCAAAATGCACAATTTACAATGTTATTATGGGAAAAATGTATATGAATTTTGTAAGTACTTAAAATTCTCTTATTTCTAAACGCAGTAGTGTTTCAGACAAGTCAATTGAAAATCGAAACTTCTGGAGATTATGATGTTGTATTCAATTTTGAAAATAAAGGATATGCAACTCCGAAAACTGGAGATGTTCATGTTGAAGGACATATTTTTGAAGGGTAAGTTCCAAACTAGAGAACAGAATATGGATTTTTCACACTTAAAATTTCAAAGTTCAGGTGCAAAAAAAAACGGGGGGGTTTTTTTTTAAACTATGATGTTTTATGTGAAGAGCTCCTGTACCATTTATTGAGATTGGACCGAACTTTGGTACCTTATAACACTCATAGATCCCTTTATGCTATGGCAGAACTTATTATTTCCAATTTTTCAGTAAGAAGAAGATCAAGACTCTCTACGGTAATTGGACACTTTTCCTCGCTTCATGTGATAATGATACATTCAAATCACATAGAAAGGAATATGTTCGGATGTTCAATGTAAGTCTTTTTCTTCTTCCTTCTCAAACATCCTCTGTTCATCTCCTAATTCTTTCAGGAAAGTGTGAATCTAAAAGACACTGCTCCCTTGATCCCTGATTCTACAGTTCTTTGGATTGCTAATCAGAACCCGAAGGCATTCGATGATCAATTTCATTTCACATATTTTACATTGTCACTGAATGAAATGTATGAAGGAATGGCTGATAGATTACCACCAACTGATAGTCGGAGAAGAAAGGATATGAGAGCATTGGAGAGCTCCGATAATGGTAGGGTTTGAAACTACACTCAGAGGGTGAAAAACATTTGATATTTCAGATGAAGCGGAGAACTTCAAACATCGGTATGAAGAGGAACAACGGGAGCGTCGGGCGAACAACGAAGGAAATGAGCCATTGTAAGGAGATGATATCAAAGTTAGACCCATACCCCATTTCTGATCAAAAATTAATAATATTGGGAAAATTAAATTCAAAATCTTTTTTCAGCTTTAAAACTTGCTCCAATTCAGAAAAAAAGTTCCATGGCGATTTTCATAGAGTCCCAGTCCAATAACTCATTCAAATCCATTATTGAGCTATTACAATCCACCCTGGCTTGATAAGAATATTCTGATTTCCACACCAAATCCAACTTTGATTCTTTCAGATGGTTCAAAAAAATAGACGATACTTGGCAATTCACTGGAGAATACTTTCAACGAGACTTCTCAAAATGTCTCGATTTATTTGGTTCATCTGATAGCAATGGTAATTCGATATAGACCTTCTTCTTCTTCTTTTTAATCCTTTCACGGGTAATTATGATTAGATTTTGAACATTAGAACACAATAAATATTTCGTATTTGACATTTTTAACAAAGGAAAAGAGGAAAATAGGTTTGGCCGGGAAATTGAGTTTCAAGAAAAAAAGATGATGAGTTGCTCACTCAAGTAATGGGTTTTTGGGCGGACTTTTGAAAATGAAAAAATAAGAAGAAACCTCTTGACGAACAATTTTGAAATGTTTTTCCCTTTTTCATTATTTTTCTGCTTATTTTGTTTTGTTGAATCGATTGATCTCGGCGGAAATTCGAGAAGAATTCAAATTCAATCAGAAACTAAGAAACAGGATGTTAGTATTGCGGTAGTTTATCAGGTTGGATACAAAACAAAAGTTTGGAGGGCTGAAATTGAGATTTTCAGCATTATGCTGGAAGATCGAAACAATATGATAAAGCATTTAGAGAAATCATAAGGAAGATAAATGATGGAAATTCTGTATCGTAAGTGTTGGGGGGTTATGTGAACATTGGAGAGCTATTTTGTGTTTTTCAATTAATTGTGGCTTGAAACAGAAATGTTTGTTCATTGACCTATAAAAAAGAGAATGTTTTGTTTTTTTCAAGTACCAAATGCAAAATTACATTCATATGAATCAATTTTCTATGTTTTTACTGCATTTGAAACTAGCACTTTTAGTTTCTGAAATATTTGGTTGTGATACTTTTCTTTTCAAAAATTTGCTGTAATATCCAGAGAGGAATCTTCTCTGAAAGCCAAAATTGAATATTTTTACATACGTTTTAATAAACTATTTTTCGGAATTTGATTCACTATTGTGCAAACTCGAAAATTGAACATACCTTCAAGTATTTCAGGAGTTTACGTCGTCTCTCCTCAAAATACACATTCTCCGCAGTTGATTGTGTCCTTCCAACTGGTACATTTTACGTTAAAGAAGTTCTCGATTGTCTATGTCATAATATAACTGCTAATAATGTAGGAATCCATCAATACTTACGTATATCACCTTTTCCCAGGTTGCATTGATCATATTCGTAACAGCATCCGAAACTTTTGACTCAACAACAGTTGCCGAGCAATACTTCCTAACTGCGGCTAGTTTCACAGGAATCCCGATAATCGCGTGGAATGCGGATAATGCGGGATTCACATTTGAAAAAGATTTGACTCCATATCGAATTATTCAAATGGCACCACCTATTGAACATCAGATACGGTAAGCTTTTCAATGCGACCCCCTGGAACATAGAAATCTTAAGAGCAATGATAGCCCTTCTCCAACGATATAACTGGCCCAAATTCGGCGTAGTTACGTCTGAAATGGCTGGAAATGATCGATTCATAAATGCAGTGGCAGATGAAATCGAAAGATATTCGAATAAGTCCACACCAAAATTCGAAATGATACATCATTGTAAAATGGATACGAAAAATATAACAGATATTAATTCAAAATTAGCCGAAATGAAGAAATATCAGGCAAAAATCATACTTCTTTATGCAAACTATGCTCAGTCCAGTGTTATATTCTCACATGCTGAAAACCTGGAAATGACAGGAGAAAAGTATTTATGGATTGGAACACAGTCGGTGATAGAAACTCAGAATAGCATCAAATCCGGATTTGCACAAATTGGAATGTTATGTGTACACTTTCATACTGTATCTAATGCAATGTTTGCTCCTGTTAATGATGTTCTTCCCCTCATCATACAATTGGCACCAAAAGTATGTTACTTGATCTTTAGAACGTCAATTGTTGTTCACAAGACTTATTTTTTCCACTATAACCATTTTTCACAAGAAAAACTCATTAGAGTCAACTTTGGCTACCATATTAAAAGAAACTTATCTAACCAAAAAGTTCGATCAAGGATGACACATCTGTGTCAAGACCTACGCTTATGTTGAAGATGAGTCTTGTGAACAATAATTGACTCTTTGGAAAAATTTATGGTAATGGATAATTTTAAGCTTTTCGGATATGCCGTGGATAAATTGACACATGATCAACCGATTCCTCTTCGATCTAATGTATCGTGTAAAAGTTCAAAAGGGGATGCATATTGGGATTATGGTGGAGTATTGTATGAGTAAGTGAAAGGGTGATGACGCCGGCCTGAACAAGCCTAGACCTAACATAAGGCGAAAAAGCTTGTGAATGACGAAACTATACTATTTTTCGAGATCCTGTGATGAGTGTTTTTTATTTCCGGCTCATTTTATTTTAAAGAAATATCGAACACAAAATTTAAGAAACTTGTTTTTGGAACCTGATTCGGGATAATTTTTGGATAGTGTGGTCGGTTTCAGAATTTACAATTTGTGGTTCAATCAAACTGCTGTTACTGAAATCGGATGACCGCTGATTTTTAGAAGATTTCTTTAAAAGGGTTCAAAATCGGACAATTAAATTTTTCGAACTTTGAGGAAGTCGACAAAATTTCGATTTTCATCTTTTCATCTGGGAGCGATCCTATTCTGAAAATGTTTAAAACTATGTCACTCACAATATCTAGATATAACCTCATGATATTCTATTTTCAGTCGTATGAAAATGGGAATAATCAAAGGCAACGCCTTTTACATCGATGATCCACATTCCAACACTTTTTTCTATACTTTTGATAACAATGGCCGATTGACAAATTCATATCTCCAAATAATGAACCTGAAACTCGTAAAAGATGGAAAGCAAAACTGGGAAAAAGTCGGAGAATTCACAAATAATGAACTCACAATGACTGATGTTCAATGGCCCGGCGAAAAAGCAAATCCACCTCAAGGAACTGCTGATAAATTTCATGTCAAGGTATTTTCAAAAATTAGAACTCTAATCAAAAATTTCTAGGTTGTTACATTGCATGAGCCACCCTTCATAACAGTTTCGGATGTAGATCAAGATACCCAAAAATGTCCCGGCAATCAAGGTTCAATTTGTGATTGGGGAGATATTGAATATCAAGATGAAGATGGAACTCGAAAGAACCGGACACTTTTAAAATGTTGTTCGGGATATTGTGTTGATCTACTAAACAAACTCGCTACAGATATTGGATTCACTTATACTCTATACAAAGTTCGAGACGAAAAATGGGGATTGAAAACAGAAAATGGGTGGAATGGACTAATCGCTGATTTGATGGATAATAAGGCGGATATGTGTGTGACGTCATTGAAACTAAATTCAGAAAGAGCTCGAGATATCGACTTCTCGTTACCTTTTCTTGATACGGGTATATCAATCATTGTCAAGATTCGAAGTGGAGTACTATCACCGACTGCATTTTTGGAACCTTTTGAATATTCTACATGGGTTATCATACTATTTGTATGTATTCATGTAGCTGCTATATCGATATTTGTATTCGAATGGGTTTCTCCTTATTCTTTCAATATGCAGAAATATCCCCCACCAGATCATAAATTCTCACTTTTTCGATCATATTGGTTGGTATGGGCAACACTTTTCAGTGCAAGTGTATCGACAGGTAACTAAAGAAGAAAATATTGAAATCGTCCGATCAAAAATTTTCGATGTCGGTTTTATTTTTGGAATACCACTGAAGATGGTACGAAATCGGATATTTTCAAAGACTACTCTATTTTCCGATATAACTGAATTTTCAACACTCGAACCCCTATTCAAGAAACCGGGTTTCATTTTTCGAATCCAAATTTGAATCGAGCCTGAATCTGGCAATAAGTTGGACTCCAAATTTTGAAAAATCAGATTTGATTTGATTTTTTATCACCTGAAACAAGTAAAAACGCATGATTCCTGTTCGTAGATGAATTCATGATGGTTGAAATTCTAGTCTGCTCCAAAAAATAGAAAATGTAAAAACTTTTGAAAAAATACTCGTGAACTAAAATTTTTAACCACCATAAGTTACATTACATCTGGTTTTATTTTGACACTCAAAATTGAAACAACTGGAACCTGTTCCGATAAATGGAAAGTTTACAGAACTCACTTCATCACAAGTCTTGAATTTCAGATGTTCCAAAGTCCACCGTATCCCGATTGATGGCTTTGGTCTGGGCTGCATTTGGCTTGACATTCCTGGCAGTTTATACTGCAAATCTGGCAGCTTTCATGATTACTCGAGTTCAATATCATGATTTGAGTGGAATACATGATCCAATGTTGAACAATCCACAGGATCAAAAACCACCATTTCGTTTCGGAACTGTTGATGGAGGAAATACTCATGAAACTATGAAAAGAAATTGGCAAAAGTAAGTTACCCCAACAAATTCAACTGGAGTTACTTTTTTTCTCATAGAATGCATGAATATGTGAAGACCAATTCGTTCTTCCGAATGAACATATCTGCCGGTGTTGATGCAGTTAAAAATGAGTAAGTTTTCCTGTAAAATTTCCTACTTTCATTTTCTGAATCTATGTTTTTTCAGCGAACTCGACGCTTTTATTTACGATGCAGTTGTTCTCGATTATTGGGCTGGAAAAGATGCGAATTGTGCTCTAATGACAGTTGGAAAATGGGCAAGTATGACAGGATATGGTATTGGATTCCCAAAGAACTCACCACATACTGCAATGGTTAATCAATATATGCTACAATATCAACAAAAAGGAGATTTAGAAAGACTTCAGAATTTCTGGTTAACCGGAGCATGTACACCAGATAGTCATAGTCAGACACAATCAGCGCCGTTGGGTATTGAGAATTTTCTATCGGCATTTGTTTTACTCGCTGGAGGAATTGTGAGTTACTTTATCAACGAGTTAAAAAAAAACCGGGCCAGAATTAGTTTAATAGAATTTCTCATACAAAAAAGATACCAGATTCTGAAAATTCATAAAACAAATTCCATATGTTCAGTTAGCAAATGTGTTTGAATGTTCGAAGACACTCGTTATTATTCAAATAACTTGAGAAGATCCGTATTTTGGACCTGATTCATACCTGGAGATCAGGCTTATTTCTCATTTGGAATTTTTTTTTTAAATGAGTAACGGGGACACTTTTCTTAGAAAATCCGTTTCTGACACGGGATCCGAAATTTCAAGCTTCAAAAACTCACAGTGAGACCAGGCAGCCCAAACTGCTATTTGAAAAACTGGGTATGACCCGATTCGCCGGATATGACCTGATCCGAAAAACCTGTAAAAACCTGACTTGGTCCGATTTATAAGTCCGTGTTCAGTGTTCTTCATTATCATTTAAAATTTCTCATATTCCAGATAGTCAGTGTCATTGTCCTCGGATTTGAACATATCTACTGCCGTCATCTGCGTAAACCTCTTCAACGTATCGATCCAAATGGTTGGTGTGGTATAATTAGTATGGCAATGGGAAAATCATTGACATTTCGGGAAGCAGTTGATCGTGTACAAGAATGGAGATCAAGAACACAATCATTGGGAAGTACAAATTCGCCGACATTGAAAAGAAGAAGATCGAATAATAGTCAATTGGATGGGAATGAAAAACAGAAACAATCTTCTTCGAGACAATATCTTCAAGTTGAAACTAATTTATAAGAATATGAATAAGTTAATAAACGTAATTGGTTCATCCAGGTTCAACGATAACGTCCAGTAAAACCGATTATTTGGTGTATTTTGATACCATAAGGAATTTGTATAATAACAAAAAATGATTCTGGAGAATTCCCGGTTTGACAAATTTAGGGTCCAAACTTAATTTCAAGAAAAATCAAGTAATTTCAGCCGCAAGAATGTAATTTTCAAAATTATGATCCGACCAAATATGAATTTACCATGTTCAAACTGATTCTGATTATGAGCGTAATAAAAGTTGTATTCAGAAAACTCCAGTTTGTTTTCAGCAAGAAATTGATAAAAGCACTTTTACATTCTTATCCGAAACTAATATATCATTTCAACAGGAAATTTGAACTGAATATGTTGAAACAATTAATCTGTAATAAAATATCTAGTCCGGTTTTTCAATACACCTTTGATTTCAACAGAAAAAAAATACACATTGTTTGTGGGAGCACAAAAATTTATTATACGCATATAATATACAAAAAAGAAAGGAAATTGGGATTGTTGTGCCATTTGGCGAAGAAAAAATACATTGGTTGGGGATCGTAAACGAGAATTATAAAAAAAAGTAAATGGCCTGAAATGAATAGAATTGACCAGATAAAACATGGGTATATTGAAGATGGAACCGTAAATTGAAGAGTTAAAAAAAACCTGTGGAACTACTTGACAGGAAACGAACCGGTGATACTGGAACAAGAAAAAAAGGAGAACTTTGGATTCTTACCATATATTAGAATAACATTGTTTTTTTTTAGATTTAGATATCATCGTCAAATTCATCTTCGGTCAAATTCGAGTATCCAGCCTGATCCCAAGGATAGGCATAATCGGCTTCATTCTCCTCGACTTCTGGCATCATATCATCGTCGTCATCTTCAGAATCACTGTATGCGATCTGAAAAAAAAGAATAAGTTGTATTTTCGTATTGGTATTATTCGAATCAGCTCAGCTAGTTTATGAAGCTGCCTTAATTACAGTATTACCTAAACCATTTGTGCACCAGAAAACCAACAATGATCGAAATTATTTTCTTTGTCTGAATGGAAGTATTGTTCTTTGTTCTAACAAGATTGAAAATGTAAAATCTTCATTAAAAATATCAAAAACCCGAGAAAACTGTACATGAAAAATGCATAAAAGGAAACCGGTCATGTAGATACTTTGGTATTTATTATGTATAAATTCATTAAATCACCAGTCAGGATGATCATGACCAAGTGCTCGAATATGGCCATTCATATTGCAAGTTCGGCAGATTAGAACTTCTCGACATTTATGGTATCGATTACGTGAACCACATGCGCATTTGTCGCATATGCCATTTTGCGCACATCGGAGTTTTCTTGTTTCAATTGTCGGATAAAATACACAGTGATGACTCTGGTGATCGTGTGCATGGCAAAAGATACACTTATTTTCGAGTTTGTAGTTAGTTGTTTTCAAGATATGAATTTCTCCGTGCAACGCAATCATAACATAACGTAATTCATCGCTCGATTCGTCATTCTGCATATCGAGTTGGTCATCGATATCGTCGATCAGATCAGTTAAATGTTGTTCGGTTGAGAGTTTAGTCGAAATAGTAGAGACTGTTTGATGTCGGATTGGGTTATCGGTTTCATTTCCTTTGAAAATTTCATCCCAGACTTCATCGTAAAATTCTTTATTCAGCCATTTTTTTGTCTCTCTTTGACAGCTGATGAAATATCGAATAATCGGAATATGTACATTTGAAGTCGTATTTTCCGAAAGTAGTTGCTGTGGCCAACCAACATAAATAGCGCTCATCGTCACCTAAAAATACAATACATCAAACAGGAAATCGATTCGGGAGGACTTACATTTTTGGTTAGTATCGAGCAATTTTGGTCTCTGCAAAAATTTAAAAAAATAAACCTTACAAAACAAAAACTTTAAAAATCATAGACGATTTTGTCAAAACAAAAGTTTGTTGATATTATCCTTTAAAAAACGCCTGAAAATGGTATTAATGTCAAAACAACCTTCACAGAATGCAAGCATTTTCAACATGATTACAGGCATACCTAGCAGAGCTGGCTGAAAACTATAAAGTTTATGAAAACCGAAATTTCTTTCTGTAAACATCAGACCCTCAAGTAATGTAAAATAGAAAAACGTCATTGATTTATTAATTTGGAATGATGTAACAATGAAACTAACAAAGTTTCATGGAATGTGTTCCAAGAACTTCGTATCAGAATTTTTTTGTAACCGAAATTCGAAATAATATCACATTAGAAAAAAAATAGGTTCTCACTCAAGAAACCATTTATTTTTGGAGAAATGACGGCGTTATTTTACTGAAAATATTCGAAATTTCTCTTTTATCAAAGTTACAAAAAAAAGTCGACACTCAGCTTTTAAGAAAAAAAACTTACAATTTGGCGTTTTTTGCCATCCATCATGACCGAGAACTGCGAACAATTCTTATTGTTGGCTGTAGTGTTTGATGATTTGGTTGTGACGATTGCTGTTGCCGCATTTGATGGTGGCTGTGGTGTCGGTTGGGCTGATGCTGATTTGGCTGGTGCATTTCCATTCAACATTGAAGAAGTTGCGGCAACTGGCATTGGGATCGTAGCATTATCACTTAATTTTTGATTGTCATTTCTGCAGAAATCATAAATGGTCTATTTGACCATAATAATAATAATACCAAACTCAGATTAGAATCCAATTTAATAAATTTGCTTGGAAAATGCATTAGAATAAAACGTATATCGTAGCTAAAAATAAAAGAAATGTTTCAACTTTTAATTCTGAGTTTGGTATTATTCAGGGGTGAACATCTCGACCTTCACCTTATCGTTTGCTTCTCTTTTTCAAAAGACTAGTTGAGGTCTGGATGATCCCCGCTGTATTGTTTAAAACATCTAGACATTTAAAGTTATTATGCTTACAGTGTAACAGGCATGTTTGTTCTTTCCAAAATAGTTAAATTCTCTAATAGTAGAATAATCTTAAAACTCACATCACAAATTGAACTAGAAACTTCGGAATCGATTGCCCAGCCTTTTGGAGAATCTGAAAAAAACACCATTTTATGATATTTTTTTCTATGTGTTCACCTCGATCATATATACTTTTTGTATTTCGTCCATTCCACTCTGGAATACAGTGATTTTTCCATTTGTCGAGCAATCCTTAGCTTTCTTCCCAAAGAAATTGATAGTTTGTGAAAAGATCGCACCATCCGGAATGTCAATGAAAATTACATGTTTTATGAAATCAAACTGTACATGTTGATGAACGTCGAATGTGGATACTGCTAACAAGTTTTTGCCGATTTTGAAGTTGTTCAAGATTGCTTTGTTGTCCTCATCTTCTGATTCGGTAGTATCTACATGAGAAGAAAGTAGGAAAATTGTTGATTGAACTTTTAGCTGAGCGTAGATTTCGCACACAACAAAACGAGTGGTTTCGTCATTTTTGGTGAAGATCAACGTTCGATCTGGAACAAGACTATCATGAAATTTGGGTTTCACCAGAAAGTTACCATTTTTGTTCGACTTCGACCATTCTTTCAAATCATAATTGAGAAGTTCCTCCAGCTTTTTATACTTCCAAAGTGTATCATTCGGCAACTCATGCGGTACGGTCTGAAAAAGGAACAATACGAATATTGTTTTTTCGAATATCTGATATTGGATATGTGAAATCAGGACAATCAATCATCCCATGTAATGAAAAAATTTGTTTATATGTATAGGAAATTTTATACCCTATGATGAAACTTGTTTTTTATGCTCCAAAACGGTTTTTTTAATTGAAAAATTCAATTGTTTTTCAAGAACAAAAACTTGACCTTAGTTTTCTAGCGACATAATGACATACCTGCTTGAACTAATTTATCTAGATTGAATTTTAGATAAAAGGTGGAAAAAAGCTTCGCCGAACTCCTGCTTTATTTCTGCGGAACTCGTTGAATATTGAGTTTGCCCGACTACCACCCCGTATTTAAAGTAGTTTGGAACTTGTCATACAAACGACTACCCAACTGGGAGCAGTTCAAGTACAAACATGAAAGCACTCATAAGGACGGTTCAAAAGACCAAAATGAACGTTTTCAACAATGATTTCAACTATTTATACAACATAGGGCTGTAAAATCGTGTATTCGGGTGCCCCGTTTACACGCTTCTCATTTTGCTCGTTTACACGCTGACCCGTTTACACGCCGCCCCGTTTACACGCCGACCCGTTTACACGGTAACTCGTTTACACGCCAACCCGTTTACACGCCAACCCGTTTACACGCCAGTTTGCTTGTTTGATGTTTTACTATTTTCATTTATTTTCTTGTTTGTTTGTTGTAAATGTGATGTATACTTATTTATGAGGTGTTAAATATGGCACCTTTTTTGTAGTTTCTCAAAAAATAATGTAAGAAAAGAAAGAAACAAACAAGAAAATAAACAAAAATTGTGAAACATCAAACAAACAAACTGGCGTGTAACCGGGTCGGCGTGTAAACGGGTTGGCGTGTAAACGGGTTAGCGTGTAAACGGGTCGGCGTGTAAACGGGTCAGCGTGTAAACGGGTCGACGGGTTCAATTCACCCGCGTGTTTTTCACAAGCGGGCCCCGTTTTTACAGCCCTAACAACTGGTAATATAAAAACTGATCTAGGAACTTCATAAATATACCCGGAAAGCAACTATCAACACTTTTTTCTTTTCTAAATCTTACCTCGATGACGTCGAATTTTATGTTAGGTGTCGACATAATACTGTAAAGATAAAATCCAATTTAGAAAAATTACGGGTCAGAAAAAAATAAGTATGTTTCAAGTGCTATGAAACGCATAAAACGTAATAATGAAACACAAGCAATACAAGAAATTATTTTCAAAAAGTATGTCAATTGCTTTAAAGCGAAAAAAACCAGTAAAACTATTCACATGTACAATGGTGGTAATAACACGTAATCATATAAACACACGTCGACTTCGTATTAATTCAATTATAAAACGTTAATTCTTTTTCAGTTCGGCGAGCCACGATTTGTGTTTCAGGATGAGGAATTCGAAATCTGAAGGGAACTTCAGATCATACTTCTTGAGAAGCTGGAAAAATTTTATAATCATTATTGCATTTGAAAATGTTTACTTTTGCCAGCT
Organism: Caenorhabditis sp. 38 MB-2015; assembly: GCA_900536415.3. Taxonomy (NCBI): domain Eukaryota; kingdom Metazoa; phylum Nematoda; class Chromadorea; order Rhabditida; family Rhabditidae; genus Caenorhabditis; species Caenorhabditis quiockensis. The sequence continues at coordinate 99,240 of LR551027.1, read as the reverse complement.
TTGGGACAATCCAAATATCTTTTGTATGATCCAATAATACATGGATTTTTAATTTGACTGCTTCTCTTGTGATCAATCTTTCCATTTCGTCTTCTAGGACTGTTTTGCAGACTCTTGGATCCATCAAATCCACAAAGATAACCTGGAAGTTGTTTTGAATGTTCAATAACCATTTTTTGTGAAAATTTACTGAATCAACAATTCCTCTGTTAATGTCATGAATGCTTCTCCAATCAATCACACAAATATCAGATTCTTCGGATCTGAACACAAAATTAACATTCTCTGCCGTATCCAAATCATCGAAACTGTAAAATCAGAAACTATTCATAACGTAATGATCCGAAATGTTTACCTGGTTAAGGTGCAAATTTTGAGATTCGGATCTCTTCCTTTTAGTGTTAAAGCTAGGAAATTAGCTTTTTGAACATTTCCCGTCACGATCAAAATTTTCTCATTCCGATTCTCTGAAAATTAGAAACGTTTTTGAGAAACTTGGTTACTTGCGTACGATTCCTTCTTTCGTTCATTTTTTGACGTTTTGCGAACAATCTGTTAAGAATAGTCATACACATATCAATTTTTTGCATTTCGGCGTTCATCGCTATTTTGGAGAAAGTCAAGTCATCAACGTTGAAAGATCCTTCTTGACGAGCTCGCAATGCAACCAATCCATTGAAAAACTCGTCGGAGTCTGTTACTTGATGAATTTTAATGTAGTCAAACATTTCACGTTCGCTGAAAAAAAAAAGATGAGAGAATGCATGAATGTACACAATTATCTGCCAGAGACATCGCAGCTCATCACGCCTAACACAAACTCACCGTAATCCCTCCACTTCGACAACAAGTTTTCCTACCACCATAGCCTGGGAACTTAGATAAACTGATGAAATACCATTCGAACTCGTAGATAAGCAGAAAAACATAACTTTCATGAACTTTCCATGGTATCCTTCTAAAAGCTTTTGAACCGATCGTAAATATTCTTCATCGTGTACAAACTCTTCGCAATTCTCTACTATTATCAGTGAAACATGGTGCTTGTGAACTGTCGTTTGATTCTCTCGAAGAATTTTCAGCTCTTCAAAGACATCCGTAGGGGTTCCAATAACTAGATCACATTTTCTATATCTTTGACCTTCTTGAGCTTTTTCTATGTTTTTAGGATTATTGGGATCGAGAAATTTGATTCCTAGACGATCTCTTCGATCGTTTGAGTGCCCTTTGCACAGGTCAGTACATGTTTGCTTAATTTTTTCTGTAGTATGTCCAACGATCAAAGCTTTCGGAAATGATCGTCTTTCTAATGCTCCACGATGATTCTTCAGATATTCAATAAGAGTTTTAGTATAATAATGATATGCGTTATCATAGTTTGTATGAACCCAAAAACTGCTATTCGGTTCTTGTGTCTCCAATGTAGATATCCGGATTCGATCGCGGAATGACACATGTTTATCCTCTCTTGGTTGCCTGAAAAAAAGCTGCGTATTGAAAATTTACTTTAATAAAATATACATACACCGACACGGAGAACTTGTCTAAACTTCTCGGATCTCCAGCCACATCTACATACTTTCCAGGCGGATATTTGTATACTGCAGAAAAACTCAAACTTCGGTTATTTCATACAATTATACTCACTATATCGAGGAATTCTTTCCGGAAAGTTTGATTGAAACTGAAAAACACAAGATCTAATTTTCCGAGGAAAAAGAACTTACTTTTGCCGACATGAAGTCATTTGTTTCTATTTCTAGACCCTCTAGAAGAAAGTTCAGGTCGAAATTACATCTCTCCATTCTTTGCCAACTTGTCTCTTACTAATATCATCAACAAAATTACGTCCACAAAGTCCAAAATTTTTCTTGCGAAAGAAAACAAAAACACAAAATTTTAAATGACGATAGCAAACATGCTCGAATGCAAACAGGTCTCGCGCCGCCACGAAAGTACAGTAAGCGAAGCAGCGTCAAAAAGAGGAGAAAAGTAAAATATTTTCTTTTCCCAAAATTTTTTTAACAGTTTTTTCCCTGTTTTGGTGGTCCGTTCGAGGAGTTTTATCATTTTTGAGTAATTTTGAGAATAGTGATATGATTCTAGTTGGATTTATTCAACCGGAGCGTGATTTAAAACTTGACTCTAAGTTTGAAATGTCTTAATTCTCAATTTTACTCGGCTTCGCGAGGCTGAGGTATGTATTTTTGATTTTTTCGTTCTTTTAATTCTCAACTAATTGTGAGATTCAGAAGTATGGGTCGTCCAGAATTTAATCGTGGAGGTGGCGGAGGTAATTTTAATTCTGAAATGAAATTTTTATATATTTCAATTTGAGGTTTCCGTGGAGGTCGCGGTGGAGATAGAGGAGGCGGTCGCGGAGGATTCGGCGGCGGTCGTGGTGGCTTCGGAGGTGGTGGCCGTGGAGGTTTTGGAGGCGGAGATCGTGGTGGTCGCGGAGGATTCAGAGGAGGTGATCGTGGTGGTTTCAGAGGAGGTGACCGTGGAGGTTTCCGTGGTGGCGATCGGTGAGGAATTTTTTTAAAGATTAGATTATTTTTCATATAAAATGTTTCAGTGGATCACCAAGAGGTGGACGAGGATCTCCAAGAGGAAGAGGAGGACCACGCGGTGGTGGTGGAATGAGAGGAGGAAGAACTGTCGTTGTTGAACCACATCGTCTTGAAGGTTTGTATTTCTGTACTTTTCAAATAATTCAAATATGATTTTCAAGGTGTCTTCATCGTAAAAGGAAAAGAAGACGCTCTCGCCACAAAGAACATCGTTGTCGGAGAGTCCGTTTATGGTGAGAAACGAGTCTCGGTTGAGGACATCGAGTACCGTGTGTGGAATCCTTTCCGTTCGAAATTGGCTGCCTCCATCATGGGTGGTTTGGAAAACACTCACATCAAACCAGGAACAAAGTTGTTGTATCTTGGTGCTGCTTCAGGAACTACGGTTTCTCACTGTGCTGATGTAGTTGGTCCGGTTAGTGTTTTTGATTTGAATTTGAATTTCAGTTCGACGTTATTCTATTTTTAGGAAGGAATCGTATATGCTGTTGAGTTCTCTCACAGAAGTGGTCGCGATTTGCTCGGCGTTGCCAAGAAACGACCGAATATTGTCCCGATTGTTGAAGACGCTAGACATCCACATAAATACAGAATGCTTGTTGGTATGGTCGACGTTGTCTTCTCAGATGTTGCTCAACCAGATCAAGCTCGTATTGTTGCTTTGAACGCTCAAAACTTCCTCAAAAACGGTGGTCATGCCGTTATTTCTATCAAGGCTAACTGCATTGACAGTACTGCAGAGCCAGAGGCTGTTTTCGCTGGAGAAGTCAACAAGTTGAAGGAAGAGAAATTCAAACCTCTCGAACAAGTCACCCTTGAACCTTATGAAAGAGACCACGCTGTTGTGGTTGCCGTCTACAGACCAGTCAAGGGAAAAAAGTAAAAGGTTTGATCTCAATTGTATCCATGTTTTATTTGTTATGTTGTTATATATATCACTGATCGTTAACACTTGTTTTATTTGTTTTGAATGAATTCTTGTTGATGCTCTTTGATAGACATTTTCTATTTTCATTGGTTACCTACCTAAAGTATATCTTTTTAGCGTGTGTATTTTTTTTAAATATCGTTGTTCAGGGTCATGACGTCTACCGTCCAATCGGTTCAGACCTTCGGTCGCAAGAAGACTGCCACTGCTGTTGCTCACTGCAAAAAGGGACAAGGTCTCATCAAGGTCAACGGCCGTTCCTTGGAGTTCTTGGAGCCACAAATTCTCCGCATCAAGCTTCAAGTGAGTTCTCCCATTAATAGTTAAGAATTTAACTGACTTTTTACAGGAGCCACTTCTTCTTGTCGGAAAGGAACGTTTCCAAGATGTTGACATCAGAATTCGCGTCAACGGAGGAGGACACGTCGCTCAAATCTACGCTGTCCGACAAGCTCTCGCCAAAGCTTTGGTAAGTTGTTTCCCCTCTTATAAATTGGATAGTCTTCCTATAGGTATTTTCACGTTGAATCTATTCCTCGTTTAGATCAACTATATTTCTAGTTTTTCAGGTTGCCTACTACCACAAGTTCGTCGACGAGCAAAGCAAGAGAGAATTGAAGGAAATCTTCGCCGCATACGACAAGTCCCTTTTGGTTGCTGACCCAAGAAGACGCGAGTCGAAGAAATTCGGAGGACCAGGAGCCCGTGCTCGTTACCAAAAGTCTTACCGTTAAGTGTCTGTTTTTGTTGCATCATGAAATTGTTACAAATTTATTATGTTGAAAACGAGATCGCAATGCATAAAAGAAACCGGTAGAAAAATATTGAATGTCAAAAAGTGAAACTGAGAAGCAACATGTCGAGCACAAATAGAAATAGTACTCCAGCAATTAAATCTAGTCTTGAATGTTTGGATCGTCTTGAATGAGTCGGCGCGTCTGTCGTTATCACTGAGGTAGTACAGACACATTCAGTTTGAACGCTATTGATTATACCAGTACCATTGATAGTACACGTTGATCTCTTCTGCTTCGATCGACTACATCGAAAATCACAACAAGAATTGAAAATTGAACACGATGAATAGTCGGCCTGGAATTGAATACTTACAAGGGAGGTTCGTGAGCTGTTACTTTCAACTTTTTCTCAAAATTTGTACACTTATGTAGTTCGACCTCCTGATCATCGTGGTACATTTTTTATTCGCCGGAAATTTTTGTGAATAAAGTTATGAAAGATTAAAGTTATTTCATGACCATTTTCTGAAGAAAAAATGAGTCATTTACCTTTGAAAAATGAGCACGTGAATACAAATTCATTTATTTACTGTGCTGCCCTTATTTTATAACAGTTATGAATTGTAATGGGAAAATGTCTAAAAATTCATAACTTTTTACACAAAAATTTCCGGTGGATAAAAACTATACCACGATGATCAGGAGGTCAAACTCTATAAGTGTAAAAATTTTAAGAAAAAGTTGAAAGTAACAGCTCGCGAACCTCCCTTGTTAGTATGTTTAAACAGCGTGAAATACATTGAAGGATAATTACCTTTACAATACATTCGCTTGTAAATACCCTCGTTTCCACCAGCAAAGGAATGAACAAAATAGTAATAGCAATACCCAAGTTCATGAGTTTAGTCAAGTCTGAAAGGAAAATGTGTAAATATAAACAACGGAAAATCTGGTTCTTCGAAGTTTGTTGACAGGTTGAAAGAGACGCAGAGCTTTTGTGATGCGTTAAAAAGTGGGGTAACTATTTAAATAGACTGTGATAAGTAAATGACATTGACCTAATAACCGTATATTTGATGGATTCTGAATCAAAAAAAAGAAATATTGATTTGTTTCAGCAAATAAAACTGCTTCTTCAAAATAAATGGTTTTTTTTCACAATGGACAGTCGATTTGAGAGAGTGCAAGAAGAAGAGACACAGACAAACATGACCTTGTTTATACCAGAGGGTCACTGAAAATTGATTGACATACTATTATTCTTCAAAATGTTTAAATTTCGAAAAAAAAGACCTCTTGTTTTCTCTTTGTCAAAACATTCTTTTAGAAGATATGGAGCTTCAAAATTCAAACGTTAAAAAAAGACTACGGTCCTGAAAAAGTTTAAAAGACGAAGAAGAGAAGAAGTATCCAAGGAAACAAAAACAACAAAGGAGCTAAAAATAAAGCAATTACTAGTTTGTGTTTCACCAAAATCTGAGAAAATACTGCGCCATTGGATTACTGTAATTGCACCTTCGTGACATGCTCTTATTTGGACGTTATTGAACTCACATAACTAACAACAATGAGACCTTTTCTCTCTAACATTTCCGCAAAAAATTCAAAGGGGATATGAAATTACTGTAAAACGTTTCTTTTGTTGTCTGGATTCACAATATCGGCTAAAATTCAATTTGGAATACGAGCTCTAATGAAGAAGTAACTCTTTCTTGTTATTGAATGCGCTTTGACATCAGAATTGGGATCTACGGGTCAGAGAACCCCTTCAATACTGAAGTTTTTATATCAAAATCTCTAGTTCTGAAAAATGTTTATATTAAATTGTGGAATGTTACATAAAAAATTTAAAAACTTAAAATATCTTGCTACCTCAGTTCAAATTTTCTCACTTGAATATATTAACCGAGAATGAGTACCAAATTGTACAGTATTCGAAATTTTACTTCAAAAAATATTATCAACAAAATTTGAAAGGAAATATAGAATATCCGAGCATATGAAAGATAGACAGGTGGATTCATTCGGAACCCCATAGAAATATCAGACAACGCTTAAGTTTTAATGTTGAACTATTCATGATTCTACCAGATTTTTAATTTTGTAGTTATCAAGGCATTTTTGAAAATCCAGTATCTGTTTCACTTTAAGACACCTAGACAGTTGGAAATCATTGTTTAGTGATTACAACAATTTTGTTTATCTTCCCATGAGTTTTCAATGTGTGAAACACGTTTTCACAAATTTTGTGATTTACCGAAGAAAAAAAAATATCCTTTTTTCAAGATCGCTCAGACGCCGTAAATTGTGTGTAAACACACAACTTGACGTAAATGTGCAGAAAACCGTAATACAAACGAGTTGTTTTTTATCAATGGAGCAATTATGCTTGTTTGTTTCATTTTGAAACTTTTAGTGGAGAAAAGCATTTTCCAATTGACTAGGTGTCTTTAGTTTCCGTTTTCATTTTTGAAGATCTCTGTCGCAATTTTTTAAAAGTGTAGTTTCAGTTTTCCTGCTCAAATTTTGAAATCATATTTTGACCAGAATTTTATCCCGGTTTATTATTAAAAATTCAAAGTTGTCCACGGGGTACTGTAATTTCAGATTAATCGGCGCAAAATATAGAAAATATTTTTTCAGTAACAAGTTTATTAGGTTAATCGGATCAGTAGAAGTCGAGTTTGACATCGATAATCCAATGAATTTTCATTTCACCGTTGAACAAAACTTGATTATTAGTAGAGCGAATGTTGTCGATCTAATGTCATTTCAGACACGTGGGAAATTGAAACTTCAGTAAACCTATGTTTATGAATTATACATTTATCAATATCAAACAAAAACTGCTTTATACAGTAACATTCAATCATTCTGACAAAAAACTATATAACATTAAAACTTTAGAAATACCCGAAAAATTTCAATATTGACAGGAAGCATAGTTATGCCTTGGATACATCGGCTATTTTATTTGTTGTTCCATATTCTGATTTTGTCCATTCTGCCGGTACTCCTTTTCCAAATATCAAGAATATAATATTACACAAAAACAAAACGACAAAGTGTACCATCCAGACATACCACCATTCATCCCAAGTATCATCCACTACGAAAATATTAACAATAACTGGAGCAAGAAGGGATGCGAGACAATTCAAAAATGAGTTGACACCCATTATGAAGTGGTTGTGTTGTCTGAAAATAATGAAACTTTAAAAATATAATTGAGGAAAATAGATGACTTACGCTGCATAGATAGCCGAACTTCTGAAGAATGCACCGCAATTGAATCCGATAATTGAGCAAGATAAAATGAGCATAATTAGACCGACAATGGGCATCGAAGTAGGAATCCATGCAAGACCCAAAAATGTCAAACTCATTCCACCTAATGCCAAACTATTGAATATTTTGACAGATGTTTGAGGAGTACAACAACTCATTTTATCCGCTGAATACCCTGCTGCCAATTTGAGGAAAAATGTGAAGATTTGTGGAACGGCACTGAATGTTCCAGTCATTTCAACGGGGAATCCCATTACTCGATTGAGATATGTTGGCGAGAATTGCATTGTTACTTGGATTCCCATGAAATTGGCGATGGCAGAGCACCAAACACTCAAAATGGCCGGATCGCGGATGATTGCGAAGATCGGCACGGCCTGTTTCTGATTTGAGCCCTTGTCGCGTTGGATTTTTTCGAGCTCTTTTACCGAAACCATTGCATGTCGCATTGGACTCTCTCTGAAAAAATAAAGGGAGGGTACTCTATTTTTAGATAAATAAAATTGAAAAATCTTTCTGAAACTCTACTCTGTTCAGGTTCAAGTTATTCCGGTAATATTTTCACTTAATTTGAATGTTAATTGCTCGACATATTTTTTTTTGACAATCTAACGTTATGAAACAGTGTTCTCTAGGTTCTAAACCAAAATTAATATAATTAATCGAAAATATTGGAACACCGTAACCTGATGACAACAATGATGTTTATATCTATAGAGCTGTTTCAATTCTTACTGTACTTTCGATTTCTAAAGTGAAATAACATAGCTCATTTTAATTACAAGGTTCCAACATTCCGGTAAAACAAGTTTACTGAAATACTTCAACCCGTAAGAACCGATTCTGGCTCTGGAAAGTTGTTAAAAAATGTATAATTTTCTCATAATACCATGATTATCAATAGAGCTCTATTTACAAAACGATGCATACTTTGAAACCTGGTGTAAAGCTTACTCACCTATAAAAATAGTAGAAAAGCACAAAGAGCCCAAAAGTAACAGCAGCATGCACATAATAAACAGAAGGCCATCCTAATGAAGAAGTACAAAGTGCTCCAGCAATTGGCATTGTGAAAATCGGACCAATCTGTAAAACAAGCACCGTAATATATACTCTTAGAAATTTTGACCTACTTGGAAGAAACAAGTGAGAACAGCGATATAAAATGCATTTTGAACTTGCATCGACCATTGTCGAGTAACAATTCCAATCAAAGTAAAACCTGTCGAAAGACCGGTTCCCTGAAATATTCACATTTTTTAATTCGGGTTTTTTGTTGTTTGATTTATGCAAAACACACCTGAAGGAAGCGCATGACTGCCAAAGGCCAGAATCCAAGAGAAACCATAAAGGGAATCAATCCAGTTGTGAGAGCAGAAAACATGCCCATCCAGAAGACAATCGAACGAGAACCAAATCTTTGGATAAGATACATAACAGGGTATACAGCCGCCATTGCACCAATAGCCACCAATGAGAACAACAGATTCTTTTCATTTGGGGAAAACATTTCTTCGGCATTTCCAGGAGTTGTGGAGGTTGAATTTGAATTCGGGATAGTCATACAAATAATTGTGAAATTGAGAGTCAAAGTGTCCGATTGAGCAATAGACAGACATAATGTGCAGATGATTAGGATAATAAACCGGGTCTTATTGGCAAATTGAAGTTCAGCATCCGATTCTGGATCCAAACTCTTTCGAGAAACTGTTAACTTAACCATGTTCTTTGTTGTTTATTTGAGCGAAACAGTGATATTTATAGGTGGTAGGAATGGGCGGAGAATGGACGGAAAAAAGGAAGAGAGATTGATACTATTATTTTCAGTTATTTTTGGAGAGAGATAAGAGAAATGGGTAGGAAACAATTTAGATCATAGAACTAATGGATTGGTGTTTTGACGCGGGCAGGAATTTTCGAAGAAAACAGTGGGTCTGAATGAACATTTTTTTCTAGACCAAACCATGAGTAATAAAAAAATGTGGAACAATTTTGAAAAAATCTGGAGCATTGTTTTAAAAAAAAGTTAGAGGATAAAAAAGCGAAGTTTGAAGAAATACGGCTCGAAACAGATCCTCAATTTCAACCATGACTGTTTTTCAGAAAAATTGTTGAATGTCGAAAATTATTGGCTCCTGAATCGCACCAAATTTCGCTGAATCGGGTCCAGAAAAATCGAACTGGATCCTTTTTTTTGAGTGTTGAATCTAGTTCAACAATAAGAGTTTGAATATGAAAACAGTGATTAATGATAAAACGGGTCCAACCTAAATCATATTTCAATTTTGGGACCCTATCAAATTTTTCACAAGAATTCAAAAACTTCCTATCCATCCCTGGTTGGTCTCTTCATCTTGAAGCTGAAAGTGCATCATTTGTCGAAGTTAGTTCCACTTTTCTTTGAGTACTTGAGTTTGAGTATGATCTATAACAAAATTGAACATTGTCTACCGTTGAACCTCAATGACTTTGTGACGTATTGATGAAATGTACGACGATCATTTAATCTTTTGAAGATAAATGTTTTGCTGAAAAAAAAAACAGAAATGGCAGGAGTTTGATCGAGACTGCAAACAAACATCAAATAATCACGAGGTTTGATTGAAACTTCACTGGATGGAGGTATTTCTGTGCTGGTAGAAATTTGTATATGGATCATGTTTTTTTGCTTATATACGTCAAGTTTTGAATCTATTGATCTTGAATGAAATCATGATGAAATAGTTCAAACTATCAAAATCATAAATCATGAAGCTATTATTGTTACTGGAAATTGTAAATTCCACGAAAAAGTTATGTTTGAAATAGACAGTGTTGTATTTCAAAACAGTTTGAGCAGGAAAATCGGGAAGTTTGGCAAATCAAATGGATAGTTGCACACAAACAGTTTCTATCCTTAAAAAAAGGCACGTTGATCCTGGAACCATGATCGGCAAACTTCGGGTACCGTTTTTCCCTAAATACCTCAAGAATCCGAAAAAAATTAACCAAGAACTTTTTTAAACATCAAAGCAAAGAACATACAAAATTCATATCATTCTCATCTTTGAAAATGTTCGAAGAATCGATGATAAGATCGTCGTACACTTCAAAGATACGTCACGAAGTCATTGTGGTCAACAAAATAGAGAAGAAGAGTACTGTAGGTCGTGTTCAAGTTTGTGTTTGAGAAAATTAGCAACAGGAGAAGATGATAATGTAGTATGATGCGGATCATGGGTTCAATAATTTGCAAATAATGAGAACCGTATTTTGAGTTCGGAGGAATGGTGACCATTCTTGAGGTACTGTACCTTCCACATTTAACGGATTCTAATTTTGAAAACAAGGATCTGAAAATTTCCAAAGAAATATTAACTACATAGGAGCAATTTGGAAAACAATAGTTTTTTTTTTCATTTAAACTGCTATACAATGAGCAGATGGAACCAGTTTTACCGAATAAACCCGCCTGGAATAGATCCTTCTTTTTGTCAACCCAAGTCTGGCAAACGTCGAGCCCGATACAATTATTCATATTCCGATCACAACACTCTCTTCTTTAACACCATTTTTCGAAAATCTCTCGAATCGAAAAAAAAAACATGAATAACAATTTCCCGATCAAACATTGAAACAAAGAACATTCATGTTTGATATCATTTTCATCTTTGAAAAAAGTTCGGAAAATCGAAAAGAAGATCGTCGTACACTTCAAAGATACGTCACGAAGTCATTGTGGTCAACAAAAAAAAGAAGAAGAGTACTGTAGGTCATGTAAAAGTTTGTGTTTTAGAAATCTGAAAAAGGACGAAGAGGATAATGATGACATTTGAAGCGGATTACAGACTAACACAGATACAGATTTGATTTAAGTTTCTTCGTATTTCGAGCCTGATTGTTAAAACCACAGGTTTTATTGTAGTGTTAATAGATTTCCAAGAGTTACCATTCCCTTTCGTTAAAATTTTCACATGAGCTTTATTGAAAACAAATTCGAAAATCAAACTCGGTCCGATTTTTAAAAATTATTTTGAAGTTACAGAACTTGTTTAACGGATTTTTCATTGAGTGATAGATAATAATTTGGCTCATATTTTCCATCACAAAACTATATTTCTGCAAAATATATGTTTTCTTTAAATCTAGGACCTTGAACTGAAGAATCAACTTCTAAAACCAGAAGATTACAAAATCGAACATTTTCTACAGTACCCCTTCTCTTCAATGATACCTACAATGATTTCGTGACGTATTGTTGAAGTGCGCGTTGATCTGTTTCCTATCTTTCAAAGATAAAACATGTGACCAATAATACTTGTCAACTTCTTTTTCGTTTTTTTTTTCCTCTTTTTAAAGGGATCTCCTTTTGGTTGCTATGGTAATATTGTTTCGAAATAAAAATAAATCCTCGTTTTTATTTTGTTCGCTAATATTAGTATTATGCTACAAAAAAATGAACCAAAAGATACTTTGGCGGGATTTGATGAGAGAATTCAAGTAATGGAAAGAAGGTTGAAAAATGCCCGAAATGCCAGAGTTAGTTTGAATTATTAACTTATTTGTGCTAAAGTTGAAGCTTAGCTGTGAAATTCTGAATATTTGAACTATTTGAAGAGAAATCATCAGATTTTCTGAAGATTTTCAAAATAAACTTCTTTAAAATTTTCAAAAAGCAGACTTTCATTTTATTTTTTTGTTAATTTCAGTTCTCTTACTTCGAAATTTTATTATTTTCTTGTTTCACAAGTCGGGTTCCAAATTTCAGTCCCAAATCTTCCCACAGAATTCTCAAAGTAAGAAGAACCGAAAAAAAGCCTGAAACAGGACAAACGGTTTAAAAAATGTTTTTAAACAATATTTTTCTAAAACCTCAAAGCTATTTGACGATATTCCAATTTTTTCTGGTTCCCATTGGTCTGAAAAATCACGTTTAAAAAATTATCCTAAAGTTAATTTAGAAGGATAAGGGCAGGCTCCCCATAAGATTGTGCTCAATGAATTTTTTGCAGGATTCTTATGTGAATTATCTTCGAGGAAAATATCCGGATTGGCAGAGTTCAACGAGAGTTGTGAGTTTTATTTTTTATCTTCGAACTATAGTTACACATCGACTCAAATCGACTTTCGAAACTTTGTGCTCGTTTTCACCAAAAACGTGAAAATCGTGACCTGCGGTTATGTGTATACGATGTAAAAAAAACGAGAGCTTCCTAATCATATAGTTTTTGACAACTTTACTTGACTTGCAAGCAACTGAGCAACGATCAGTCGATTTGAAGTCGATCGACTAACGACTCGACTCGAAATCGACTGAATGTGGATAAGTCATTCACTGGTCAAGCTAAGTTGTCAAAAATTATATGATTAGAAAGCTCTCGCTTTTTTACATCGTATACACTCAGCTGCAGGTCATCGTATACACACAGCTGCAGGCTGCAAACGGGCAAAAAGTTTTGTAAGTCGATTTGAGTCGATGTCCAACTATACTTCGAACCTCGCTCCCAACCTTCTTTCCTCTATTTTCAGCAGGCGGATGAACCATTGGTTAATCGCTTAGCCACTTCGGATTATCAATGGGATGTGGATCGAAGACCTGTTCATATTCCAAAACTCCCATTGAATCATAAAATAGATCTGCCAACAAATGGACCATTATTAGAAAGTGATCTTCGAAATGTGAAAAGAAGATTGCAAGAAATATCAGAACAATTGAAGACAATTCGAGGAACTCGAATGAGCATGAGCACGGAACAATTTATGGGAATACAGGCATTCACAGGAATATCGAACGAAGGACCTGTGACGAGGGAATTAAATATTTCGAGCATTTCTGGAGCAAAAGAGAAAAGTTTTGATAGAATGGATGAGATAAGGAGAAGACTTCGAGAGGTTCGAGTTGCGAGAACAAGTTCGCCGGTATATACACCGACGGAAGAGAAAAAATTCGAGTTGGAAATGTTGGATGATAGGGAAAGAGTTGTTGAAGAGATTCGAGCACAACAACCGATTCGGCATAATGTTGTGAGGTTTAGTGAACCGGTTGAGCCGGAAAAGGATATTGTTATGGATGGAGTGAAAGAGGAAGAGAAGAAAGTCGCAGAAGTTTCATTCCCCTCTGTAAAAACACCAGCACCAGTTGTTGAAGAAGTGAAGACCAGTGAGTTCTCCGTTTAAAGAATAATTATTATTTCCTTTGAATTCCAGCTCCAAAATCCGAACTTCAGCCGAGTTCTTCATCTTTCTCACAAATGATGAATCTTCTGACTCAACAAAATGCAGATTCTACAAGCGATAGCGATGATCCAGTCCCAATTCGGAAGGCGTCTATTTCGAAACCTGCCATCAGTCTTTTATCGCAATATTTGAACAAACCTGGCTCGGATTCTTCATCGGAAGACGAAAAACCTCTTCCGAAACCATCTCTGACCGCTCCAAAACTATCTGCCGCTTCTAAAATGTATGCTGACAACGATTCTTCGGAAGACGACTTTTTTAATTGAAAAATTTGATTAAAAATAAACTATTTTGAATTAGCGCTTTATGGGTCTCATGACGAATATGTGAAAATAGTTGTGTGTACTTCTCTCGGAGTATTTTCGAAAAATGTTTTTTTCGTCGTTTTTTGACAGAAAAATTGTGGCCGTGTTTTTTTTAACGTAGTTTCAAGTTGCAGATAGGATTAAACAATGACAGAAGAATCGGATGATCGAAGAAGGTCGGATGATTCGAAAAAGTCGTCCAGAAGAGACCGGAAAAGACGAGAAAGAAGTCGTTCGCGTTCTCCGTCGAAAAAATCCAAGCGAAGTGAAGAGCATAGGGTAGAAAAAGAAGAAGTGAACGGAGAATCAAATATAGAAGAAGGCGAGATTGAAGAAAAACCAAGAGAACTAACAGCCAGAGAATTGGAAAGGCAAAGACTACTCGAAGAAGAGTTGAAATCTGATCATTTAGAAGATGATGAACCTGTATGGTCAATGAGAAAAGCACAAGAAGAGAAAAAGAGTCGATCATGTCCTTATCTTGATACTATCGATAGAAGTGTATTGGATTTTGATTTCGAAAAACTCTGTTCAGTTTCATTATCACATCTCAATGTCTACGCTTGTATGGTTTGCGGAAAGTATTTCCAAGGGCGCGGAACGAATACTCATGCGTATATTCATGCATTAGACAACGATCATCATGTATTCCTCAATCTATCAACTTTGAAATTCTATTGCCTTCCTGACAATTACGAAATTGTAGATCCAAGTTTAGAAGATATCAAAGTGAGTGTATTTCTAGTGATTTGTCAATATTTTAAAAATTTTTAGTATGTGCTGAAACCGACCTATACCAAGGAAATGATTGCTTCAATCGACAAACAAACAAGAATGGCTCGCGCCTATGATGATTCTACCTATTTTCCCGGTGTTGTTGGCTTGAATAATATCAAAGCGAATGATTATTGTAATGCCATTCTTCATGTGAGTTAAATATAGAAGAGTACATAAACCCAGAAGGAAAAATGTCTAGGCTCTATCTTCTGTTGCTCCTCTTCGTGATTATTTCCTGCGCGAAGAAAACTATTCAAATATCAAGCGACCGCCAGGTGATAAACTATCACTACTTCCTCAAAGATTCGGTGAACTTATTCGAAAATTATGGAATCCACGAGCATTTCGAACACATGTTTCACCTCATGAAATGTTGCAAGCAGTTGTAGTTTGCTCGAAAAAACGATTCCAATTCATCAAACAAGGAGATTCAGCTGAATTCTTGACTTTTTTAATAAACACTTTACATACTGCTCTGAATGGAACACAAAAGAATAACTCTTCGATCATTTACAAGTTTGTTTAAAAAAAAATTAAAAGCTAAAATCGAATTTATATTCTTATTTTCAGAACGTTCCGCGGCAAAATGAGACAATATTCAAGAAAAGTGATACCATCCGAAGACACTGATGAGGAAAGAAGATACAAATTATCATTGCCAGAATATCAAGGTTATTTTTCCTGATTCTTATGTAATTTTCTAACTGTTTTGTTTCCAGAAGTTTCATCAGAGACTCCGTTCGTTTATCTCACGTTGGATCTCCCACCAGCGCCTCTTTACAGGTTTTTTATTCCAATAACTATCTTAATCAAGTAGAATAATTGTCTATCTTTCCAGAGATGTTCAACTTCAAAATATCATTCCTCAAGTTCCTCTCCATGTTTTGCTTGAAAAGTTCAATGGACAGGTCGAAAAAGAGTACAAAACATACAAGGACAATATTATGAAACGATTTGAACTTCTCAAATTGCCCGACTTCCTTATTATCACTTATAAGCGATTCCAGAAAAATCAATGGTTTGTGGAGAAGAATCCGACTATTGTTAACTTCCCAATTTGGTATGTTTTTTTTTTCAAAAATATCAGAATGAGAATAGAAAGAGAAATCAACCACAAGTTTTTCATGTTGTCTTTTCAAAGAAGTTTTTCAAAGCTAAAATTTCATACATAACCGTAAAAGAAATTCAGACATTGCGATTCATTTACGTATTATAAAAAAAAAACAATTGATGATTTATACAATAAACTCCTTCAAACGGCAGGGGAAATACAAACTTCGAAAATCATGTACGTCAGAATAGTCTTCACACCAAATTATCACCAGTTCATACCAAATTTAACCAGTTTTTGTCTAAAGTCTGTTCTTTCGACATTAAAAAAATAACCTGAAATGTTATAAAACTCAACTCTTACTTTTTCAAACCCACAAGTCCAGAAACTGTTCTGTCAAAAAAAAAAACAGTTTCACTAAAGTTGGTACGATGTACTTTAAAAGTACCTTCATGCCCTGAAAAAGGATATATTAAAAACTAAAATTTGGCATAATTTTCGTTTTTTGTCAATTTTTCGCTTAAAATGAGACTTTTCGCTTACAATCACTTTCTTCACATTAATCCATGAAAAACTCCAGTTGATCCAAAACTTGATATCTTTCCAGCAATATCGATTTATTCGATTGTTTGGCAGAAGATGCTCGAAGTTCGCATAAGTTCACAACTTATGATCTGATAGCAAATATAGTACACGAAGGAAAATACGAAGATGGCAGTTATCGAGTTCAAATTGTTCATCAAGGATCCGGAAAATGGTTCGAATTAGAGGATTTGCATGTCAAAGATATGCTACCTCAAATGATTGTTTTGGCGGAATCTTATATTCAGGTATTGTAGATTCGTGAAAAATACTGGATAATAATGATTATTTTCAGGTTTGGCGTTTGAACAAGGAGAAAACGAGAGAAGAGCGAACATCGGATGGAATTGATATGGATACTTTATAAATTGATCTTTATTTTTCGTTTTGTAGTACTGGTACAGTTTGATCAATCTAAATTATTTTTAAAATTGAAAATTATCAATTGACACACATTTATTAGACGGAATGTACACAAAATACGTTTCAAAAATATTAATTTTGGAGAAGAAATTAGGATCTTTGAATTTCCAGTAGAACAGTTGCAATCGGCGCTTTTCCATTTCGAATCAAAGCATCGGTGAGGGGTCCAACCCAGTGATTTTTAGTCTTCAGAAGATCTATCAGAGCATCCACTTGCTCTTCTGATGAAGCCTGAAACAATACGACTTTTTTTAAAAATCCTCGGAAGTATTTCCCTTTTTCCGAGAATTTCAAATCCACAATAAATGGGCAAAAACAAAAGGAAGGAGCAGATGTTTTGGATATTTTTCTTTGTTGTTTTTATCCGCTTTCAATTGCAGCTCCTAATTATATTAATTATGCGGAACATGTCATAGAAATTAGATTTATAGATGGAAGTTTAGATTTGGAGTGACGATTAGACCAAGAAAATGGAATAGGATTAGAGAAAACGGAGAATTTTATATTCTGATATAAGGTTCCCAGAGTGAAGCAAAAGAGCTAAAACAGGATTAAGGTACAAAAATAGCTGAGGTTTCTGGATCATCGTTGTTGTAAACTGACTTTTTTTTAATTAAAAAAATCTAGCTACAATTTCAGTGGATTTTCAGTGTCAGAACTGGCTCATTCAACAAGTTCAAAAAATATGTTACTGGAATGCTCCATAATTTTTTTCAAGTCATTTAGGTTGCAAATTGCTCGGTTTAAACTATCGTATTATATAATACGCGTATTTGCAATTTCTTTTTTATGCATTTATGAAAGTAGGACGGAATTTTCGTATTATAACATTTATAGGGTAATGTAACCAATGGAAACAGATTCTGAAATTGAACATGCAGATTTTTATCCGAATTGTGAAAAACGTGTAATTTTCCAGGTTTCACACATAGAACGGGAAAATTATCTATTCTCAACAAGAAAAAAGACATAAATATAGAATGAGTTCTATTGAAAACACGGAAAGCAGAAGCCGGAAGTAGTAAAAGGTGCTCCAAGAAGAATTTACTCTAGAATTTGGTTCGGAAAAATTGAAACTGCAGTAACTACCAAAAAATGCTACTGCACTCGAGAACCCGTGTATTGTATCATGTATTATTCTTCTTACCTTCGCATATAGTGCTCCCATTTCATAAGTTCGAAGAACATTTCGAGCAACTAGAAGAGGAACTACATCTCTAATATTGATTTGTTGAAGAGTATCACGAAGACGATCCAAATTGTCAGCCTATAAATATACTATACTTTCAAATATCCCCTATTTAGTTACCTGAAGAGCTCTCATATCTGCCAAACTCGGCGAGCAACTGATTGTTGTAGTCATTTCCTGCAAAAAACATAACTTTTTTTGGAAGAAGAACACAAATAACATTCCAGGAATTCGTGAAGCAGAAAAAATGTTTATGTTATTGTGAATGAATGTGAAAAATAACAAAAAAAAACTTGAAATTTTGGGGACACAATAAGAAGATGAGAGAATTGCGTGTGAAGGAAGAAAAGAGTTAAAAATGCAAATTTTTAATCTGATGTTGGCAACATTTTGCACCCAAAACAAAGATCCCTGAGGGGTTCGATATGGAATCATTGAGAAATGTGTCAAAAAAAGAAGATGGAGGAGCAGGAAATGTAATTTATTCAGGCAGCGAAGCTTCTTGAATTTTCTTCAAAAAAAAAAAAAAATTTCGCTCCCGGGTGGGCTCGAACCACCAACCTTTCGGTTAACAGCCGAACGCGCTGCCTATTGCGCCACGGAAGCACACATTCTGTGTCTGTGAAAAAAACCAACATATTATTCGAGGTCAATTGTTCGCTGCAGCAACAGAAAAAAACAAAACTAGAGATATTAGAAGGCGGTTTATTGAATGAAATTACCACTAAATATTTATTTACACAAATATTACACAACGGGATGCAGTGAAAAATGGGCGGAGTTCGGAGCACAAACTAAGCCACGCCCTTTTTTTTCGAGTATTTCAGAAGGATTGAGCAAAAACAAAAGGAAAAGGAAGAAAAAGAAAAGAAATAGAAAATAAATGGAAAGTGTTTATAAAAAAGTCATACATAAATGAGCTTTTCTTAGTTTGGTATGGATTCTCCAAAAGAACTACAAAAAAGAATGAAAATCGACAGCTGACAATCAAAATAAATGTATGCTCTTTCGATTGAATAATAAAAAATAACCATAAAATTGGTCGTAAACATTTCTGATTTTGCGGGTTACATTTTCTTGACTTTTTCGCATTTTTTTTGGGGTCCAAAGCAATTTGTCAACTTATGTCAAAAAAGGTCGAAAAGAAACAAAACAAAAAAAGAAGAAAACCATTTGTAGAATTGAAATTTGATCCTGAGAAAAAATTGGGCAATTTTCCGTTTTTATTTAGTTTTGCTACACTGGATTTTTTGTTTTATTTTATTTTTGAAACAGAAAAAAGAAGAGACGCAGAGAAACGAAAAGTATACATAAATGAAGTGTTGACTGGTCAAGCCCGTAATCTGTCGGTCACTTGACTTATTACTTTTAACCAGAGGTACGAAAAATTGCTGAAAACACGAAAAACTTCGGACACAACAATGAAAGAGTCGAGGAGAAAGCAAAACAACAATAAATGTGTGATATTTTCTCGGAGAAAAAGTGGACAAGAAAAAGATAAATGGGTAAATACATAAAGGAACATCTGGCACATGCACAAAATGGAAAAAGAAGAAGATTGAAATACACATCAAGATAAGTAGCCACTACTACTACGAAGACTACGCCGAATTTTTGAATAAATTTCAATGGGAAAAACACAACAAATTGTGAAATTAATTGGTTTTGTTTTTTCAGATTGACCTGAGTGGTACAGGATGAGTTAGAATTAGGGGCTCCGAACGATCCGTAAACAGGCAAAAACGTAAAATGGGAACCTCTTTCAGAATATGTTTAGTTCGAGATTAGAAGTAATTGCAATTCGCCGAAATTCAATCCGTAACACGTGCTCTATTGGTACTGCATTTTTTTTAAATTTTAGCAGAACGTTTGGCTGATTTTGAAATCATAATTGAATTCTACGTGTCCAACAACCGTATGAATAACACTAGCTCTTGAAATTCGAAACTACAGTAATAACAAAAGTTGAACGGTAGGTGAAACCTGTCGTTCGCTGTCATTGGGATTACTGTGATTTCAGTTCAGCCACTTCTGAACTGTTTCTGGGGTGATTGAAGTCGTAGAAACCAGTATGTTGTTTTAATAGGTCAAGAGAGGTAACACGCGGTCTGTTGATAATTTTCCTTTTCTAAAGAATTGGGCACTTTTGCTTGATTACCTATGTAAAAATTGGTCCGAACTACCTCTGAAAACAGAACAATTGAAACAACAGTAATCTGATGTTAGCGAATAAATTCTTGGTAATACCAGATTTCATAAATCGGCAACACGCGACCTAATGATAAACCATAGATTTTTCAAAATTCAAGTTTTCCTCAGTTTTGGTGGCAGAATTTGAATCCTCTGTTTAAAACTACCAAAAATCTTCTTAATTTCAAGTGAGAAAACTGGAACTACAGAAAAATATTTGAGTAATTGCTACGTGATTACATAAAGTGTGTCATTCGAATCCATCAATTTTGAGCAAATATTTTTTCTCTATAATCACAGTTTATTTCCTATATACAAACCTAATACAGTCATGTTATTATTTTGGGAGACATTGTTCAAATGCGGGTTCTTGTGATGGGTAAAGACTGCTACTTTTCAATCAATTATTTCTTTCATAAAAATTGGAAGACATTATAAAATGTAAGTTCACAAATGAATATGTTTCAAACCATAAAACTTTTGTTTCGAAAAATTCGTTTTTTGATCCGTTTCAGAAAAATCACAAAAATAATATTTTTCGGACCAATTTCTCGGAAACTAGACTTTTCTCATCAACTAATAAGAATATTTAGATAAACTAAATTCTCACAAAATGACCTATAAATCGAAAATCTCGTTAGTCATTCATTTAATTGACGACAAAACAAAAACAAGAAAAAAAAAGGATTTTTCGAGGACAAGGCCGTATTTTGCAGGCAGGAAATATCTTATTATTTCTGGAAATATAATTAGTTTCAGGAAGTGTATATGATGAGAAATCCCAATATTTTATTATTCACTACAAAGTTTTGTGAATTCACATAATATTTCGGGAGTAAATGAATCATCGAAATCGAGTTGATCAGCATTGACGATAAGGGTTCGAGCAATTAATGTGCAATCGGATGAGCCAGAGCATTCGGCCTGGAAAAAAAGAAGAAGCTATTAAACAATCACTCTAGAATGAACTCAAGAACGGAACAAAATGAACTCTTGTTATCTTGAATTGAATCTCTTTCAGATGTCGTTCCAAAGATCTAGCTTAATGAGCTCAAATATTTTTCTGGAGCATATTTCGAAACCTAAAAAGGTCATATAAGTTACATAACACATTCTATATGAATATTTCGAAACTCTGAACTTTTCAAACTTTGACTCATTGGGGATTTGCCGAAATTCAAGAGGGAAACTGCGAAAATTTTAAGTGGGAGTTTAAAAAACAATTTGGAAAGTTATGAAATTCAAAACATTTGAGATTCGAAATGTATTTTTCTTAAATTTCAGATGCACTTTTGAAATGAAAAAACAAAGGCCACGTTTTTTTTTGGAAATGTTAATGTTTCGAAATTCTAAATGAAAAAAATTTTTAGGTCGAGCCTATCTAGAGTGGGCTGGAGCAAATCGTAATTCTCATAATTGAACATCCAATATTAAAAAATAACAAATGGGTTCGAAAATCCCTAGGACACCTAGAAGACTACTGATAGATGGGCCTAAAAAGGACATTGAAACTCAGAAAAAGATTTACGTTCCTGGAAAATCACTGGAAACTCAGAAAATAAGAATTGGAATAGAAAATAAGAATTGAAAAAGAAAAAAAGCGATTTCTATAATTTTCGTTTCCGGATGTTTTACCATATAGGCGTTCGTTATATACATCACATTATCAAAAAAAATATACACAGGAAATTGTGATGGTTGAATATTTTCAGAAATATGGTCCATTACTAGTTGAAAGATCGCAACTTGTTTTGCTCTTTGCTCACTTTCTTACCTTCACTTGTTTTTGAATGAAACTTCTGATCTGTTGAGTTGACAAATTTGCCATATATTCCAAATAATTCGTCTCCTGAATACTCTTCACCACTTTCAAACATATATCACACTTCGAATCAGCATTCAATCCACAAATGAACAAAAGTACTAGCAACAATACAACCTTCTTCATCATCGTCATTCTTCTTTGTGAATACTATAAAACGTGACATTTAAATACGCGTCATTGTAATTTCACATAATTAAGAAGCTTGTGATGCTTAAAATTTGAATTTAATTTCAGATGATCGGGGGAGTGTGAGAAAATAAAACATATTTGAATGATAATAGAGATCATAACCAATAAATAACGAATTTATAAGAAATAGGAATTAGTGCACAATTCAATAATGAATAAAATAATTGCTATAGTTCTCGTTGTTCTGGTTACTGTAGTATCTGGAAAATCTGGAAATGTGAGTACAGTAACTTCTATTACAAATAAAATTGAAGTTTCAGAAAACCGGAAAGAATTTTCAAATTTTATTTGGTGTTGGATGCAAAACATGTAACAAGACACTCGAATTCTTTTTACCTTCAAACATATATGATGCTTATAATCGATTTGACACTTTTGTGAATGTTTGTGGAGAAAAGATAAACAATTGTAAACTTTTTTGAATATTTTCAGACAACTCTTTGTCAATTTATGCCTTCTGATGTTGAATACAATTGTATGACTGCAATAACAACTCCAGTCAAGATATCGTATCTTTTAACTTATAATGTATTTAATCGATATAGATTGTTCTATTGTTCATTGTGGTGTTGATTGAAGAAATAAAAACTTTTGTATTTTTGAAGGGGTTTACAGAAAAAGGATACATACATGATTTTCGCAAAATGCCAACTTCAGCGAGACAGAAGTAAAAGAAGATCTATATATGTAAATTAAAAAATATTGTGTTGAGAGCCTGGAAAATAACATGAAGCCAGAAAATGACCAAATAGCTCAGAAATTAATTTAGAGAACTGAAAAATCACTGAAACTATTAGTCTGAGAAATGTCTACAAGGACTACTGATTCATATTTAGCTTGTTAAGGAATCAGAATTAGGAGAAGTCTTCACAACACTTCTTCTAAAGAATCATGATGAATCTTGAATCCAGCGAGTTTGTTGTGGTCTCAGAAAAGGACTCACTGAAGAGCATTGAAAAGTTCCACAGAACAACCACAAATTTGAAAATTCGTGTTGGCCTTGATTTAATCAGAAATACGGAGTAATTCCTGAATCGGACCAGCCTTATTTTCATCTAATTCTCTGGATTCGATTCAACTTCAAAATTTCAATAAATCGGGTAGTGATGAAATCGGACTTAACCACAGAGAGGGTCTTCAGAACGCTATTCACTAAAACTGGTTCAAACTAAACAATTCTGATGATTGTTTTTTTTTTTTGAAATTCCATTTCTGTGTTCCAAGGATCTGGTCATGTTATTCCTTCACGTGAAACTCTCGATTTTATTATACACCATGTTAATTTGGATTAACATTTTTCTTAGTAAAAAACTGTAAATCGATAAGAATTTATTGATTAACACCACAAATCACAGTATGAATCTCTATGATTATCCAAGAAATAATACAAAACATCATAGGCAGCAATCAGGGGTGTTGATAGAACATCAATACATTGATCTTGAATCGATTCCGGCAACAAATTACAGATCAAAAACTGCAAAAAAAAAGATCTAAATCATGTTAATTGACTCCAACTTACTCCAGCGGTTTCCTCAATCAAACTATGTGTCTCATTTTTATCCGAAGGAAGAAGTAGTTCAACAGTAGCATTACAAGTTATGCAGAAATCACCATCAAACCATTGAACAGACGCCACTAATGGCTGAAAAATCTTATAATTCTATGAAGATAAGAAATTCTGAAAACATACCACCAACACGAGAACCAAAAGGAATTTCATTTTCTGAGATAATGGAGACACGGATTCTCATTTTATTGTTTCGAATTTTCTCATAATTTGAATATTTGCTAATTAGACGAATTAAAATTTCAAAAATAAAATTGAAATTCATACAGTATGCAGTGGTTGACTATTTTTGGATTATTTGTGGTTCTAATCCAGATATCAGAATGTCAAGTAGATATTTGTAGTTTTTGTGGCGATGGCGGCGAATTTGAGTTAAACTACAAATGGAGAACTATTAAAATTATGTTGGTAAGTGAGTAGAAAACTTGGGGTGGAGCCAGAACTAGAAAATTTCAAGCGTTCTCACTGTCTTTGCCCTAAATGAGATTGGAAATCGGTGTTGGGCTTAAGAGCCTCGTAGACACTTTATTAAGGAACCAAACCAAACCAGACCGGGGTTGGTCACGAGTTGTGAATCAGGAATTCACGAGAATCGCACATCATATTTTAATAATCAATTTTCAAATATAAAAATCAGTTAAAATTTTCATTCTATCCTATAGACAACAAACCAACGAGCCAGATGACTCGAAGTTTCCTTTAAACTGACCCACTCCAAAAAAAATGAAACTTGGTTGTATTTTCGAAGTTTATCTGTTTCAAGATACGTTCTGTTTGTTTGGTCCGTTTCGAACCGATTTTTGGGTCCGACTTATGAAAATTAGAGACAGTTCCATTTTTTTTCTATTTTTGGTTGTCTGGTCCGTTCCATCTCAAAAATTTTGATAAGGAAAAAAAAATGAATTTAAAGAAAATCTTTGAGAAGAAATAAAACAAAGGATTTTTAGTTCTGGATGTTCCGATTCCACACTAGCTGAAAAAGTATTACCTTATCTCAAATACGTTTTTTTTTCCCAATTTTCAGAACCTTGGATGTGCTCTGAAAGCCTCCGAAAATCTGAAGCCAACCTGCCGTAATTTGATCAAAATGGCCGACTATACAAATTTGTATGAAAATGTTCAACCGGTTGCTCGTCGAATGGGAACATTTATTTGTCAAACATACTGCATTCAAAAGTTTGTTGATTTTTCGCCTTTTTCTTTGATATTTTTGTCAATTTCAGATTGAATGATGATTGGGAAAAGAAATTCGAAATTTAGATGAATATGATCAGAAATCTATGACTCTTTGGGGACTCGTTATAAGTGAAGTTGTGTTTTATGATTTTTTGTTCAATGAATTCATTTTTTCTTGTTTTTCTGGCTTGGATGTTCTTTATTTTTGCACGTATTGAATATTTTTGCCGAAAATGTATGTATATATTTTTTTATATGCAAGACAACATCCAATAGTTTTGATCCGACTAACCGGTGACTGCCGAAATTTTCTCGTTATTTAAAACATTTGTTTGTTGTTTTCTGAATCTGTAGTCACTCTATTTTGATGCCTGAAGGCTTTTACTAAAATTTAACCGTGTTTTCAAAGTCAAAAAATTTCATAAAGTTTCATCGTTAACTTTGCCTCAAAGTTTCGGAAAGTTTTTCAGAATACTTGTCTGAAAACAAAGATTTTTTGCCGAAATTTGACGTAATTCCGCCTTTTCAACAACAATTATTTTCCAAATGTTCTTTTTCAAAAAATGGAATATCAGTTGTATATCAATTTAAAGGTTCAAAAACAAACTCTGTTGTGGACTGAAGTTCTAAAAAAGTTCTCAACAATCAAGAAAAAGAAGCTTCACCGAAACACCCTTGAATACAAACCCGATCTTCAGTTGAAATATGTCCTGAATCGGTCCCAACTTTTATTCTGATTTTGTCCCCAAAAAAAGACATTGTTGATTGTTACTCGGTCACCCATTTTTCCTTCCGTTTTGAACTTTTGTTCTTGTTTTCCCCCTTCCTATCCCAACACCAAACAACAAATCCATTTAAAACTTATTCTACTAATTTCCAGATGAGAACCCTTTTTTTGTAGGTTCTGCTCCAAAAAATGGCTCCAAAAATAGTCATAATGTTTTTTTTACGTCATCCTCCCCATCTGATTGGGGTCTCATATTTCACATCATTTTTTTAAATCTCGTGTTTTAGATTTTCATTTTCATTTTTAACCATTTCAATTTCAAAAGTTCATTGGGTATTTTAATGTTATTTGTTCCGGAAGTTCAATTGACGTCATTTTAAGTGGGCAAAGCAAAAACCTAAATGTTCTTTTTTTGTTGAAAATATGAAATTTTTAAGAATCCGGCTCTTGTTATCAGGTATTTGTAATGTTTTACAACACTTATGAATATACATGCAATAACTGGTACTTTATTCATTCCGCCTTCTTTTTCCTAAACAAATAATACGAAATTTGTCTTAACTCAACTCAAGTTTCTTCCGCGCTTGTCAGGTATTTACAAATTGTCTTAATTTTTGTTCCAAAAATTTCTAACTTTTTTTTAAATGAGTTTTCTTATCTGATAAAATCTGAGAAGTGTTTAGCTATTGACAAATCTAAGATTAGCCATTTTCTTTCTTTTTTAACCTACTTGACTAATAAAACAAATAATATATTGAAAAGTTTTCTCACAAACAAACAAAGGTGTTCCGAAGGATTAGAGAAAAATGTATTTTGTTGAAAGTTTTCAGTTTTCGCAAAATGTCTGAGTCGAATCAGTGATCCGTGATAAAGTAGCATTTTGCAAAAAACCCGTTGTTTTCTTATTTTTTATTGTGTTACTTCTATTTGTTGGAAGTTGAGCTATAAAGTTACTGTAGTTTGAATAGTTTTCGAATTTTGAAAAAAAAATATTTTCTAGTTCACTTTCAAATATTAGTATAAACGTGAACGGAACAAAAGTTCGAAATCAGAAGTTCATTTTTAGAAAAATGGTTCAACTAGAAAATCGTGTGTTTTTGGACCCGATTTGAGTTCAGAGAAAGAATTGGCCTCTTTTTTGAAGTACAGTTCTCTTTAAAAAAAATTAGCTGTCGAAAAAATCTGTAATTTTTTTTCTTTTTTCCTAGAGAGGTATTATTTTTGTTTTTCGCTGCTTTTGTCTACCACAAAAAATACACTAACCTAATTTTCTGAAAGAATTACTGTGATTAGGTTATTTTTGAACTTACAGTGATAAATATGTTGTAGTTTTCAGTTCGGGATACTGAGCCCCGATGTACTTGGTGTAAAATACGACTGCAATTCACCTAATATTCCTAATGCAGAAAATTTGATTAATATACAAATCCACATGAAAATAGAAAATATCCAGCTGTGTGAGGTCAAAAGTTCAACAACAGACTGAAATATGATATGCTGGAATTAGAGGAGGTCCAAATGGAACCAACTCTCTGCAACTGATCGGAGAAATCTGAATTTGGTCTGAAATAGAAAATTAATCCTTGTGAACGGGAATCTGGAGCTCATAATGGTTGAATTGTGGCCGAGAAACTCCTCATTTTACGGCCAAAGTCATAATTTTCCAAAGAAGATTATGTTTTTTCTTGTTTTTTCAATTTTTTAAAAATTACTATAGTTCAATTACATTTCTAACTTTGAACGTAACATGTAGAATAACAATAAACAACTGGTCCATATGGACTTCTACAACATTTTGAAACTGACTCGAATACTTCTGTTCGGCCTATCATGTGAAGTTAGGTTCAAGAAAACTGAGTTTATTCAATTCTAGAAAAATTTGACTTTGTGAACTCTATTTTTAGGACCCAGGACTAACCCGTTTCAGATATTTCAATTTCGAACCCAATTCCATGAATCAAATAATCTGGGCTAAAGATTTTCTGAACTTAGAACCTTTATTTTCTCACGGACTCACATGAATTATTTATGAAATTTTACTTTTTTCGAATTTAAAATTCTGAATGATGATTCACCATTTTTGCAGATTCTAAACTACAGTACCCCGGTTCAATATTTTTATGAATCAAACTTCAAAATCTTCAGAATTCTTGTGATCTCCAAAATTTGTCAACATATCCACGTCATCTATGATTCAAATTTGTTTCTAAAAATATGATTTTTCGTAAGAAGACTGTCTATGATTGTATTCACAATTCTTCTCCTCAAAACAATCATCCAGTTTTCTAAAAAAAAAAATTGTAAACCCAAAATTTGAATACTTAAAATATCTTTTTTTTTTGTCTGTCTGAATAACAAAGTGGGGGAGTTTGTGTGCATTGCTCCCAAAAGTAAATAATCCAACTTTTTTTCGCGCCAGTCAGAAGAAAAACTTCATATTTCTCCTTTGCTTATCGCGCATCTTTACTTGCTCAAACACCAGGTCAATCTTATTTTCTTCGAACTTTTCTTCCGGAACTTGTCTTTTTCTTGCATATTTTTAGGACATTCGCTTTCTTTTCCAGGAAAAAACAAGACAAAAACATGTCAGAAGTTAACTGGATGAATCGAGAGAAATATCTCCACGAGAAGGTATGTTATTTGCTCTTTTTCCTAGGGTTACTGTATCTTATCCTTTATATTTTCAGGTTTTCGATACTTTGGGCCGTCCGTTGTCTCGCGCAGCAAGTAGACAATCAAAAGAGCCAACATCTACTTCGCCGTGAGTTGTTTTTCTAGAAAATTTGCACTTATATTATAGGGATTGTGAATAAGGAAATCACCTAATAGTACCTTACGAGGAAAGTCTGAAAATATGTTTGTCTGGAGGGAATTTGTACTTTTTGAAAATAGTGCAAAACTAGGATTTTGAATTTTTTAGGAGTCTTTGCTTTGTGTTTTTTTTTTGTTTTTAGGTATCTTTTTTTCGGAAAGGGCAATTGAATCTTTGAATTTGTTTCTAAAAATATAATTTTTCGTAAGAAGACTGTCTATGATTGTATTCACAATTCTTCTCCTCAAAAGAATGTTCTAGTTCTGTTGTTGGGTTCTATCCTGGTAAAAGAATTACAGAAAAATATAAGTGTCCTAATATAAAACAGGTGTTCAATTTTGATTTTTTCGTTTTTTATATAAAATCTATTGGACCATTATATGAAAACCCCTCTTAATTTGGAACCCGCATGTAGTTTTTAAAATTTACTTCATAAGAGATTCTTTTATTATTCGGAGACCCTCGTATATTTCAAAACCTCCTAGACTGCAATATAACCTCTTTTGAAGTGAATTTTAAAAATGCTCCGAGTTGAACTTTGTACCCCTCATTGTTCTAGTTATGTTTTGTCTTTTTATTTGTCTCGCATTTTTTGAACGCGGGAGGAAGATAGAAGTTCAGGCGGTAGGTTGTGTTCTAGGCCCTGTTCGCTTTTAGGCCCCGCTTCATCAGAAAAAAGCTAGAATCTTTTCTGATTTAAAGTTTTTCGAACAACTTGTACTTCTTGTGTAGTACTTATTATTATAAGGCTTGGGAAAATTATAATCATCTAATAATACCTTGGAAATCTCAATGTCTAGAACGAGTTTGTATTGAAAAACAGCAAAATTATGTTCAAATATCCAATAATAAAAACAGGACTGTGCTTTCGAGCCATATAGTCTCTCAATTAGAAAAGTAAACCGGGCCTTCCTCCTTACCAAATATCTGTAAGAAGCCGTGGACTTCACAATGAGTCAAAACAACAAGCTTGTCTTGACGTCGGGCAGTTTTAAACCTAATGAAAAACATCCTACGGTTTTTTGAAAGGTTGAAAACTTGGAGGTGTTCCCGAAACTTTTTGGAATGACGTTTTTTTGAATTATCAATGAAGCATAGTTTTGCATTATTGATAACCTTCGAGTTGAACTTTATTCTTAACGTTGTCCTAGTTATTACAAAGAACATCTTGAAAAAGAACCAACAGGCAAGGGTAATTTTGGGCTACGGTTCAGTCTGGATTTTTGGATAAAATCAATTCATCCGACCTATAATTTTTTAATGATAAAAAAGGCTTACTCAATTCTTGATCTACATTTTATGTCAAGTCTAGTTAATTTGAATCCTGATGACGATTTGAAATCGCATTAATCTATGTTTGTGGCAAAAAAATAAAGATTGAAATGCATATTTTTTGGTCGAAACACTTTTCTCCTCCCTCCTAATGTCCTCCTTCTTTAATAATATTTCCGGAGCTCACCGAGTTCAAACTCCACAATTCCTCTATTCGTGGCTCACACACACACAAATATGTACCCATTAATCATTTCAAAGAGTTTCTCCTTCTTCTTCCTTCTTCCTTTTTTTCGTTTTCTCATGTTTTTTGATTTTTCCAGGAGATTATATGAGAAAAGTCAAGAAGGCCTCTTTTTGGTCTTTGAGGTACAACTTTTAAGTGCTATTAACTTTTCTTTTGTCTTTATATGATTAGGATGTATGCTCCATTCGTTTTTTTGCTCCTTTTTGAACCAAGAGATCAGATTCCGGTCACCCACGTAATATAACTCGGATTGAGCCGAATTCAAGTCTGAATTGGTAAATATGTCTATGAAGCCCTGAAAGTGTGCCAGGAGTCTGTTAAGCAGGCCGAAAACCCGCTCACAACAGGTCAAACTGGGCTTTTCAAAATGGGACCGAAAAAGTCTTCAAAGGTAGTGTATACAGAGAGGGTTCAGAGAAATATCTTCTTTTTTCTACAGTACTGCTGATCTCTTTCGGTAGTTCTCTGACTTTTCCAGTCCCAGGCTCAAATTTTGAAGTTTTCGCTCAAAAAACGGTGATTATGAGGTTTGAAGATGACCTCGTATCGGATTCTCTATCTCTCTCCATCACTAACTATATCTTCCCGTCGGATTCTGTCTCTTTTCTCTGCGTCTCAACCACCCCTCTCTGTCTCTCTCTCTGTCTTTTTGTTTCTTTTCTCTACGTCTCCACTCTCTATTCAGAAGTCCATAGGCTTCGTAGACCGAAAAAAAAAACGTAATACATGAATTTTTCAACCTCCAACCATTGTGTTTTTTTTCCAGAATTTTCTCACGCCAAAATGAACGCGAATTTCAAAGATTTTCAAACTAGAAAAAATCTGAAAGAGTTATTTATACGAAAACGCCAAACAAACTTCATTATATTTCCATTTATATCATATATTTTCGCGCACAAAAAAACAACTAAAATCATAGATTTTTAAAATAAAAATTAGCATGAAAAATTCATGAGTTGTTCAACATTTTCATAGTTATTAGACTATGATTTCTCATTTTCGCGAAGCTTTTTACTTTTTTTCCGTTCAAAAAAAGAAAATAGATGAATTTGTCACTTTTTTAGCCCATTCATTTCCAATTTTCCACAAAAAATCGTAACTTTTTTCAGTAAATGTTTTTCTCAACGTTTTCCTCTTTTTAAAGAAAAGAACCTTCGTTTTTTGACGTTTTCTAATTCAATTTTTTGAAATTCTTAGGTGTTTACAATATTCCTCTGTTCACAATAGCCAAATGTTACTTGACGAATTGTTATACTGGTAAGTTTATTATCACTTTTTTTGAATAAAAGTACCTTTATATAAAGAAAAAACATAAAGTATGAAATGGGAGTTTTGAAAGGACAAACATGTGCAGTCATGTCCGAGTGGTTAAGGAGATTGACTAGAAATCAATTGGGCTCTGCCCGCGTAGGTTCGAATCCTGCTGACTGCGAACTTTTTTTTTCGCTTCTCCTGTTTGTGTTTTTTGCAATTAGCAAAGGGAACCTAAGTTCGTTTAATTTGCCCTTTGTGTCTTCCTATTTTATTATCTTGTGTTTTTGTCGAAAAACAACAGAAGAAGGCGTTTTGGTGGTCCTAATCTGCTCAATGATGTTTTGTCAAGGTTGGATGCATTCAGTCCCCTATTTTGACACTTTTCTTCGTTCATTAAACTTTCTCCGATTTTTTGTTGTTGTTGCAAAGAACAACAGACAAAAGAGCCCTGTCTGACGTAGCTCAATTTCAACTCCCAAAAATACTTTTTTTTCAGAGATTTTTCGAGAAAAGAGTAAGAGAATGTTAGCTTTTTTCTTTTTTTTTCCTCATAATTTATTCGAAGGTCGAGAAAAAGTTGATGAATGTGTTCTTGGCTCAAAGCACGAAAAAAGAGCAAAAGTCTATCTTCCTGTATTTTTTGCTTCTACTTCCATTTTCCATTCAAAATTAGTCATCTAGAACTCATCTTCTCCAAAAAAAGATCAAAAACTCTAATGGGGTGATGCAGATGCTAAATGCGATGTCCAAAGCTGAAAAAAATGCAAAAAATCACGAATAAAAATCGTTTAAAGTTCAAGTCCAACTCTCTCTGTTTCACACCTATTTCGAGAGTACTGTCAAAGGTCTCGACGCGAAGGAACGAAATAGTGTGTGAAACAGAGAGGGTGCTTTGAACGTTTTTTTTCGCTTTTTTTCTCGTTTTTCCAGCTTTGAACATCGCAAAAAAACGTGCTTTTTTTAGAATAAAATACAATGCAGGAACCTTTAAAAAACGTACGTTTAATTCAAAAAAATGACATTTCTTATGTACAAAAGAATTAAACGTGATTTTCCTGCATTGTATTTTAATTTAAAAAACGCACATTTTTTAGCATCTGCATCACCCCATAAAATTCTCGAAACAAAAATAAATAATTCACCAATTTTATGTCATATACATAAATAGGACCAGGTGAATTATGTCTCATCTGCAAAAAATTCGACTTTTCCTATTTCATATATTTTTCCATTTATTTTTCAAAATATCAAATTTCCGATCGAAAAACAACAAGTACTACATGGGAATTTTCACATTTTGTTTTCTAAGGATTTTCGTCCAAAAAAATATATTTAATTAAAAATTTGTGAAATTTAATTAGAGATTTGCTTTTATTTTCGTGACAAAAAAAACAAACACATAAAAAATGTCTGCGTCTCTTTATCTCTAATATAAGTTCAAGAATTATCCACATAAAAAAGGGGCGGGGCTTATAAAATGGGCGGGGCTTGTTGTCGTTTCATATGTTTGTGATAGTAGTTATTTTTTCACAAATTCTTTCAGTTTCGCCATGTTCTCCGGTCGAAAAATTAAATGGAATCATTTTGGAAAGAAATATGCTTTGAGATTCTCGGATTATGAAATGGAATATGCTGATTTATATGATGTAAGTTCCATTTAAAAAGTATCCCCTAAAAAGTTATCCTTTTCTCAGGCTCTTCTTAAGAAAATCAGAGAAATTCGGCCAGATTTCGAAGGAGATTTGGCGTTTATTGATTTATATGGAAGACAAGTGATTGTGACCAGTGATAAGGATATTAGAGAGGCGATTACACAATCCAAAGGAAAACTCAAATTGCATACAACATTGAGAGATGGAGCAGTTATATCAGCTGCGGATATGGCAGAAGCTGCGAGAAGACCGGCAAGATCGCAGAGTGTTCCACCGGTAAGTGAGACAAGGGGTACTGTAGATAGCTGCGGTAGAACTGGGGAGCATTAGGAGAATGTTAGAATGAAATACTTCATTTAGAACTTATGTTTTAGTGGATCTACGATCTTGTTAGGAAAATAATCTAATTTTTTTTGAGAACTGGGATATATGGAGCCTGATCTTGTTTTCGAATTGCTCCCAGTTCGAACCAAAAATTTAGCTCTTAACTGTTGTTTTAGAAATGAGCACGGACAACTCATAAATTTTGAACTCGGCCAAACTTTAAAAATTGAGCTTTGATTATTTGAATTGGGCTCAGAGTTCTATATCCTGTAATTTTCTGAATCTCATTATTATTTCAAAAAGTAATATCTTGAATTGAGTTCCAGGAAAGGCTTTATTTAAACTTTTCGAACAATGAGGGATCATCAGAGCACAATTTCTTAGAATTGTTTGGATTTTCAGAAAGAAGATTTAAGTTTCTATTCAGTCTAGTTCCGGAAAATAGTTCTGGGAAATACGTTTTTCGAGACTCAGTAAATTTTTCTAGTTTTCAGATAACTCCACAAACTCTCAAACAGAAATCCCAACTTTAGTCCGGCGAATTCAGAAACGGACCACTTAAGTCAAAGCGGAAATCAAAGTCTCAAAAACAGACCCGATCAAGAGAATCGAACCTTACCCTATTTTTTGGAGTTTTCCCGACTTGTACCCAAAAATTCGGGAAACGATCCTGACAATTCCATCCTAATCCGATTTTTGGTTTCCGATTCAGAAAACTCGACGAAAAGAAGACCAGGTCTTTTTCTGATCAGGTTCATTATTAGGATATCCATTTCCAGTCCAATTCAATTGATCCATTTTAAAAAATCTGGTTCAAAATCTCCTATTTCTGATTCTGAAGTTCCTCGCCGAATTCTCAGAAAATGCACATGTCCCTATAATTACAAAGCCTCGTCATTCTTCCGCCTGAAAATAGCATTGGATTACTGTACTTTCAAAATCAGCTGTCGTTTTTCCAAATTCCCAGCTAATTTTCCCTATAATTTTCCAGATATACAATTATTTTCAGTGATTTTTGAATTCTCAGAAAATTCGTAGGCTTAATTGAAAGTGGGAGGAAAATCGGATTTTTCTCGGATGTCTACATAAAACTTAAACGATCATCCTGTTTTTTCTATGAAATCCCATTATTAGAATATTGGAAAAAAATTGAGAAGTAATGGGAAATGCTTTTTGAAGTACATATATATATAAGATGATCATTATTATCATCATCACATAAATATATAAATGGCCAAGAAAAATATTCGAATTTCCGCTTTTTTTCCTGATAACACCTTCTTTTTCTCGTGTTTTTTTCTAAGCTATGAAACGAGAAAATGAAGGAAGTAAAATATGTACTAGAAAAGAAAAAAAAATAAAATAGAGTTTATAATATGATGAATACGTCAGCGAAAAAATGATATACAAAAACAAATTAGGTTGCTATTGACGAAGAACACAAATACTATTATTATTCGCTTTTTTTCTTGCAAATCTTTTAGTACATTTCGAGGAAATATATATGCTCTTTTCAAATGAATTGGATTGAAAAAAAAAATGGATTATTTAGATAATAGGAAAAAGGAAAAGGATAAATGAATAGAAACCTAGGTAACCGGGACATTTCATGGAATAAAATAGATTTGTTGTCCTTTTTTGTGAGAATATATGTTCTCGCCAAAATATTCAACTTATTCGGTATATTAGCCTAATATTATTAGGGAACAATTTTTGGCTTCTAATGGACCAGATAATGAGGCTTAAAAATTGTAAGCCTGTTTCATTACCTCTCTTTTCATTTAGTCTGGATTGTGTTTTGTTTTCAGACCAAAACATATAGGGAAAGAATTCAATATATTACTGTAGCTCACATTGTTTTTTTGATTGAAATTGAAAATTTGATTCTGAACAATTTGGTTTCACAATAACACCCCTGAAATATATTTATAGCGTTTTTTGGGGAGATTTTTCAAAGATGAGAAAAACAGAAAAGTGGACAACATAGTTAGGTTTTTTGATCGAGTTGAGCCCGAATTTTGAATGAAATTCGGCTATAAACTTCTTCTAAATCAGGCCTGACAGATCGACCTTTTTATGTTAAATTCAAATTGAATTCCAATCAGATGTGACTCCTGATTGTGAGCCTAATTTGGAGCTAATTTCAAGCTTGACAATTTTCGACCTCAAAACATTTTTGGTTGGAAAAAATGTATCCGAAAACCTGATCAGGCACAAATATCAGATTTTCTGATTTCAGGGCGGATTCAGAACTTAGTCCAAATCGGATAGTTTTAGGCCCAATCTTTTGGAATTATACTCGTCAACAGGACAAAAACAATCATGTTATTCATATGAGAAAAACAAGTTGTTGGACTAATAATTGGAGGTTTTCAAGTTGTCTGAATTTTCAGATTTCTACAAAAAATTAACTAAAAACCTTATTTTCAGGAGCGTTCTTACAATACTTATCCACAACGTTCACCATCTTCAATGGACAGTGCTCCAGCGACTGAAATCTACCGTCCACGAGCTATGTCTCCTCCACCAATGTCCACCACAACAACTCATTCTCCGCCACCAAGAGAACTCGTCAAGACAACCTATTCTCATCATGGAAGCTTTTCTGGTGGATATTCTGGAGTTAGTTCCTTTGTTTCTTTTATATCTTCTAATTTTGATATTTTACAGTATCCGGGCTACAAATATCCATATTCTCAAAGTATTCTTTATGGTATGCCACCCCATAATAATATGCTTTGGCGTTTCCTTGCTAATCCATTTCCATTTGGACATCATCAATCACGTGGAACATTTATTGGACCCAATAAATATCATCATTTTGGTGGATATAATCATGCATATAATGCATGGGGTGGACCAGTTTGGTGAACAAAAACATAATGAAAATGGAAAGAGATAATGCATATCATTTTTGGGTTGTTTCAGTTTTGTATATTTGGAAAATGACAAATTTATTTAGTTGGTTTTTTGGCTTCTTGTGTTTATTTTTTGCTTTGAATGTAAAATAAGATGAATAAAGTTTTGAAAATGTATAAGTACATAGAATTAGTATAGTATACAAGATATCGGTATACAAAAGGAGGTCCCAAAAAAAGACGTATAAGAAAGCGAACATGAAAAATTGGGCCAGGAAGTCTTCACCTAAAAATTCACCTTCTGCTTGATGATGAAGTCGAAATTTCGATTATCATTATATTCTGCATCTCTAGACAACATTTGGACTCAAAAAAATAAGATTATACCTTCTCTATTTTTTCTTCTCTACCCTGTTCGATCTGGAAAAACTATAGGTTGGTCCGAAAATGTCCAATTCTCACCTCTATGTTTTGGATAATCTAGCTAGGAGGTGAAATTGTAGTCCGAGGATCCAGAAGCCCGACGGTAAGGTCCGTTTGGATTTGACCCAGATTTTTCAGTGGTGTTTTCGTCAGGCTTGAAGGCCAAAATCTCTATTCTGCGACCGGTCTACTTATATTTTGCTGCCTAAAAAACATTTGGATCCAAAATTGATATTAGAACACAATCCGAGGACCAGAGAGCCCGGCCTGATTTTTCCGGGTCTGACAAAAAACTGAATGTTTTCTTGAAATCGGCCCAGAAGAGTTCAAAGTTTATCAATCCAAAAGCCAGTTTCATTTTTTTAGGGTCCGGTTCATTCGGTTTTTCGGATATTTTGGAACACTATTTTTTATTTAGAAAAACCTCAAGATGTACCGAAAAATACCGAAAACTTTTAGTTTAATTTGAAAAACTTCTGAATCAACCAGGCCAGATGTGAGCACGCTTTTGACTTGTTCCGCACAACCCAAATTATCTCTATTTACCAATCCAAAGTCTTTTAAAAACGGTAAATATTTATTAATAAAATATACAGGTACATTTGTAATTTGCTTCTAGTTTGTCTTAGTCAAATTTGGAATTCCTCCAACAGCCGCTCCCTCAATTCCACATTCATTGACTCCTCTCAAAATACGGAAATATCCGGCTTCTCCCCATGCAACATTCCATGAATTGGCAACCAACCAATATGGTGTTCCATTATCAACACCCCATCCAAGAATCTTAACAGCATGTCCTCCCAATGCTTCTCCAGTTGTATGAGTATATACTCCAGTTGTATATTGGTAGAAATCTTCATAAACTGTGAATGCAACTTCGACTGGTCCATGAGCCAAGATTTCAGTTTGGATATCGGCGACTTTCTTTCCAACAGCATAAGCAGTTGCTCCGAAATGTTTGTCTTGAAGATATGGAGTAGCATAGTTATTCTTTGATGTGCAAGATGAAACACAGGCTGGAGTTGGTTCTTCATCATCGGAGCATGCTGGCCAAGTGACATTGTTGACAGTTTCTCCGCATGGAGCAATTGAATATGGCTTGCATCCGTATTGGGTTTCATAGGCTCCTCCGGTAACAAGTCCGTGTTTGACCCAGTATCTCCAGGCTTGGATTGGGTATCCTCCTTGACATCTGAAAATAGTTCGAAGTTTGGATTTAGTCCGAGAAAAAACGGCTAATAACTAACTACTTTGAAATGAGTTTGACAATTTTTTGAGAATAAAAACGTGACCAATTTTTTGATCATTTCATGAAAGTTTTTCCAGAAGTGAAATTCAGAAAAAACCAAAAAGTCAAGGTGGGCTACAAACTGAATTTTCTGAATGGAGCCAAAAAATATAAGTAAGTTCAAGTTGGGGCGGGTTTAGTTTTGTAAATACGGAGCATGTAAAAACTGACAAGTCAAAGCCATTAAAAATTTCAGGCCTGTTTCAGCAATTTCAGTTTTGGGCATAATAAATCATAAGGGCTGATTTGGCCTATTTCATTCAATGAGCTGTTGCTCAAAACTGTATTTTTTTAAACTTTTCTCAATGAAATTACAACCCAAGGTTTTGAATTTTTAAGTCCCGATCTAAATAAATTTCTTACCCGTATCCACATGACAAAAGTCCAGTACAGCACGACAACAAATCTTCGGATGAAATAAGAACATTAACAGTTCCATTGGAATAGATGCATGTTCTGTCAGAGATGGCTTCAGCAGCAGCAAATGCCCAGCATGATCCACAGTTTGATTGATCTCTAATGTTGTTGATCGAGATACAGTTTGGCCATTGTTGACGGGAATCGAAGTTATCTGGGATTGAAGCGGCGACTTCAACTTGTCTAACATCTTCATCAGCATGTGGTACAACATATTCCAATCCCATCAATTTCTTCATGATCTTTTCTTTTGGGATCAATTGTTTTCCAGCTGTCCATAGTTTTTGATTGGAGTTGACGTAGTCAATGATTTGCTCCTCACTACGTGCTATAATATATGTATATAATTATTGATACAGTATCCTTATATACTTACGAGGCAATACACTGGCTGAGGCCAATCCGGCAACCAAAAGAAGAGATGATAAGACGAGCATCTTCCAATGAATATTCCGATTTTGGACTCCCTTTTTAACCTATTTCGGGTTTCTCTTATCAGTAGTAGATATGAGTGTGACGCGGGCTGATTATGCACTTTCTTGATTCATTAACGGAATTTTGAAAGGGAAAGTTATTGGACTCGTGACAAGAGCTCAATGGTACTCATTATTGGAATTGATGTTATGAACAATTTATGATCAAAATATGGTTGCTTAGATAAACATTTTCTAGGTTTGGTCTCGAAAAATTTGACTGTTTGGTCAGTGCTGTTTAAGTGAATATGATCCGAAGAAAACATGAAAATTAAGTATTATGGTAAGGAAATATTATGAGGTCGTTAAAAAAATTGAATGATATCTGGTTTATTCTGTACAAATGATGAACTTGAGTAGGCTAAGAAAGGGGTTTTCTGAAATTTAAGGAAAAAAAAAAGAAGTTTATTTTGCTTGTTGTTTGACTCTTGTCATACTATAATTTTTCAATCTCTAATTCACGTAAATTAGAAAAGAAATTTAGATTTTGTGTGTCTATGATTTTCCTGATCTTTCCTGGCTCTTTTTTTTATATGGAAATCAGATCAGACCCAATTTTTGTCGGGTCTAAAGGAGAGAATTTTAATCGAACCAAAAAAAGAAAGAAATTATATCCAAAAAAACAGGTCGTAAGTTTTCTCCAAATTCCTTATATTTAGTCCAAAAGTTAGACACGATACATGGAATTTCAGTAATGAATCAGGCTCGGACCATTTTTTATAATGTTTTTCTTCCAAGATCCCAATCACATTTCAATGTTGTTAGCAGTTGAAATTAGGTTATCCACTCTACGCCTATTCCTAAGTGATTTTGAATTTATCCGATTTCCATGTTTCCAATAACAAGCAGTTGTAGACGAAAAATTCCATTACTTGTTATCTGTGAACAGAAAACATGTTCAAATGAACACAAAACCAAAACACATTATCAGTGGAACTTCTGCAGAATTCAAAGTACACCAAACTTCAAAGGTACATGAAAAATGTTTAAAAGCAATTTTCTGAGTGCATTTACCACACCTCAAACTAGACTGTCAAGTCTCTTTCATAAGGATACGAGAAAATCAAAAATCTCGTCACGTTTTTGAAAATATTAATGAGTGATTTGTTTTTGCCTCACCTACGGTAACCTACAACTTCTGATATTAGACAAAAACATGTGACCTGTGCAAAAAACATTGTGAAACGTCACACCTAGACAATAACGTCATATTTATGAAAACATGGCTAGATATGTTTCTGACTGATAATTAGCTAATTTCAGAACGAAGGGATTAAAGTTGGATTTCCCTACTGGGTTTTGTTTGTCGCAGAAACGGCATAATTGGGGGTTTTAAAGTCAAAACCAGTATATAATTTTTATCGATAAAATTGAAGTAGATGAGCCAGGTTCTGATCAATCACAACGCGCTCAAGCAATAATCATAGCTCTACATAAGCGATCAGTTTTCCAATGTTTTTTCAATGTAACAATTGGTACCTACAAATACCACAGAAAAAACTATTACATCTATTTTTTGGACTCAATGTAGAATAATCTGATGCACAACTAGATGAAGCTGTAGTTCACAAATGTATAAGCCAAAATTCAGCGCTCCAAAGGGTTTTTTCCAGAATTCAACGAGATATGTTCGGATTGGCAATGTCAACATTGATTTCTACGGGTCCGGTTACCAAAAAATGTTTCATGAAAAAATTTAGGAGTTTATTTAAGAATGTTCTGAAAACGGAGAAATTGAAACTATAATAACCAAGCAACTGAACTATGGGTATTTTCCAAAATTTCATCGATACCCTGCTCCCTTTGGACGGAAATACGCATCGTACACACGCAACGCACGGTTTTCCGTTGTGAATTATGCAATAGGCGCGTGGTACCGTTGAAATTTCGGACAAGTTGTTTAAAAGTAGTTTTTCAATAGTTTTTCTCAATTAACAAATTTCCCCATCACCAATTTTTCAACTCCAAGATCATAAGATCAACGTTTTCTCCATTAATCACAGTCTGATCATAGTTTTTTCCAGCATTTCCTTGATAATTTAAATTCGAAAACTGATAAAAACCCAAACTATTTTCTTATCACTGATTTTGCATCATTTAATAATTATGATAAAATTAATTGTGCTCTTTTTGACTTTTTCCCTGATTTACGTCAAAACAGGTATGATCTATGCTCAATGTTTTTATCTTTAGAAACAAAAATAATATTACAGATGAAATCAATGATCTGATCAAACATGTGAACTCTGTTCAAAAACTATGGATAGCGGGAAAACCAATGAGAACAAGGGAGCAAATGATGAGCACAATTATGGATTCGGATATTGATATAAAAGATAACCTGGGAAATATTAAGGAAAGAGCACATGTTATAACAAATATGGATGATATGGGAGGGAACTTTGATGCCAGAGAAGTATGGCCGGAATGCGAATCTATTCAGGTTATCAATGATCAATCTGAATGTAGTATGTCCTGAAATCCTGGTAAACCAATTTTCAATTGTATCCCAATTTCAGAATCAAGTTGGGCGATGGCAGCAGTCGAATCAATGTCCGATAGATTATGTATAAACTCCGGAGGAATAATCAAAAAGAGCCTATCTGTCCAAGATCTTCTCAGTTGTTGTCCTCATGGTGAACTTGAATGTGGTGAAGGATGTAATGGTGGAATCCCATTCAAAGCATGGAATTATTGGGTCAAACATGGTATTGTAACTGGAGGATCGTATGGAAGTAATCAAGGATGTCGATCATATTCAATTGCACCATGTGGACAAACAATCAATAATGTGACATATCCAGATTGTACGAATATGACACAGAGTACACCTGTTTGTGAACAGAAATGTGATAGTTCCAGTTATGCGATTAGTTATAAGGATGATAAACATTACGGTAAGTTCATAATCGAAAGAAAATATAACTATAACGTAGTTTTTGTATTTTCTAGTCAAAAAGTTAAAGGTTCTCAAACATAATTATACTACACAGATGTTTATACCCAAGTTGAGACCAAGCACACATTAAAAAATCTCTGCATTGAAATTTCAAATTGTTATTTCATTGAAGTCCAATCGGTTTAAAAAAAGATTTCAAATCCTACGTTATAGTTTATTTGTGAAAAATTCAAATCTTCAGTTGATTTCAATATTTGTCGCGTGATAACCATAATTATTTAAGTTTCAAACATTTTGAGTCACAATTTTTACAGGACCTGATCTGTTTTGTAAGGTCCAACGTACAAACTGTCGAGAATTATGCTGATTTCCTGAATTTCGAAGTTTTTTTCTGGAGTCGACAAACAATAGGTCAAAAAAATGAAATCAAGAAAAAAACCTGCCAGAATTTTTTTTGTAAAATTTTAAAAGTTTACTTCATTCTGTTCTCTGAACTATAAAACTGAATAGGTGGAAGAAGAACATCGGAAATTTCTGAATCATGAAATTGAACCCAAAAATGTATTACTTTGGGGCCAGATTCAGAAAATTTTCAACAACAAAAAAAGATTATTGTCCATTTCGTTTTTCTATTCATTTCGCTTCGAGATATTTTGATCTACAAGTGTCTGATTCTCTTAGTTTTCATTTCGTCTGGTAGATCAAAAAAACTCCTTTTGCGAAGGGAATAGAAATTCGAAATGGACAATATGTCCAATTTCCATTTTTTAGGTCGCGTGGATTTTTGAAGTTTACTTAATAAAGTTGTAAAATCAGTCTTTGAAATTTGATTAATTTTTTAATCCGATGCGGAAGCTTCATTTTTAGGCACAAAGTTATCCAGTTTAGGAGCCTTCATTTTGGGCAACAGATTATCAATACTTCTAAGTGTAATAGTTGAGTTCTTGTGATTTTCATTTTCTTCAAGTCCTGATTTTTTTAAACAGAAAAATGAAATTTTAATCCACAAACATAAAATGCTCTATTTCAGGCAACAATGATGTGACCCAATTGTCGAAATCAGTAACTGCAATCCAAAGTGATATAATGACAGCTGGCCCAATTCAAACAACA
Organism: Caenorhabditis sp. 38 MB-2015; assembly: GCA_900536415.3. NCBI lineage: Eukaryota > Metazoa > Nematoda > Chromadorea > Rhabditida > Rhabditidae > Caenorhabditis > Caenorhabditis quiockensis. Next base: position 56,462 of record LR551027.1, on the reverse strand, counting down.
ATGGAAATATACGATGATTTCCTCCAATATACAACCGGAATATATGTTCATTTAACAGGCAACAAACTCGGAAAATTATCTGTTCGAATTCTTGGATGGGGTATCGATAATGGTGTTCCATATTGGTTATTAGCCAATTCATGGGGTCGAAATTGGGCTGAGAATGGGACATTCCGAGTGCTTCGAAGTGTAAATGAATGTGGAATTGAGGAAAATTGTATATCTGCAACACCAAGACTCGCATAACCTCTTTGATTTTTCTCGTTGTGTGTTTGAATTCATGAATATTTAAGATGCCCTTCTTCAAAAAAGTTGTTTTGAAAAAAAAAAAGAAAAAAGAATCGATTTTGGTGGCCGAAAAAATGTGGTTTTTTTTATATGGACTAGTATGTATATGTTTACTTTTTCACACATATTCAAAAGCTTTTTGTGTTATTGAAGTTTTATTACAATTTTTGGGCATAGGGTTACTGTATCTATTCAAATTCTTTTTAAAATTAACATTTGAAAATGATTCTGATGTTCAAAACTACAGTAACCCTGTCACCATTTTCTGAAAAATGTCTCAACAAAAAAAAAATAAAAAATAGATATATTGTGGTGTTCCGCATATTTTCCCATAAATTTCCATTTTTTCTTCTTTTTCTGATAAATAAATATATATTGAGCCGAGAAAGAGAGACATAAATAAGAATTTTTATGTTTTTTCTTCCAAGATCTCTTTTTTTCTGGTCAAACCGCATCCCATTAGCTTAAATTGGAAAAGTTTGAAATCAAGAACCACCAAAAAATGGGAAATTTGATTTTCCTGTTTTTGTTTTGAAATTTTTCCGCTTTTCAGAGAGAAAAAGAAGGGAGAATTGGAACACTTTTAAATATCGAGTTACTCGAAGCGTTCATTTCCTGACAAAAAATCTTGAATTTCTCAAGTGGAAATGTGAGAAAAAGAAAATAGATAAAAGGTTGGTGGCATTGCTTCATTATTTTTCATGTTGTCTAGTTGTCTCCAGGGATTGGAAAGAAGCAGAAATAGACCACCTGAATCGGACCTGGACCGATAAAAAAGAGGCCGGAAATGGGAGTCTTTGTCCTGTTTTTTAATTTTCCTGAATCGGGTCCGAAAAAACTTCTGATTATTTCAGTTAACAACTTCAAAAAGTTTCTTAATTTTGGAGATTCTTAGATACGATCGAACCAGGTCCACTTTTTCTGATTTTTGTTCACAAAACTATAAACTTTGAAACAAACCCGAAACCGACAATATGAACTGGGTCCAAACTTAAAAGTGAGAAGCCTTAAAAATTCAAGTTTTGAGAAAATCGGACCTTGGCTTCTGATTTTCTGAAAATAGTCAACGATTGATATACAACTTAGGTCTTCAAACGAATCCCGAAAGTGTTCATGTGTTCGCTATTGCTCTCGAGCTTAACAAAAAAATTTTCAATACCATGGCATAATTTTACAATAGAAGTCTCAAAAAACAGAAAACGTTTTTTCTGAATTTGGTTCCAACCTTGCTGAAAAAAATCCATTTATGTTTTTCCAGTCAAAAACAATATTGAAAGATCAGTATTCTATTGAACTCCTAGTTGAATTTGGTCCAGTATTCAGTTTTTTGAAAATCTTCTAAATAGGATTTAAATTATAATTTTTTTCAATCCATGTAACTAGGCATCTACTCCTTTTTTTTTCTCAATAGTAATTTTAGTTTAACCAAATTCTGTGATGAAATTGGGTACAAACCTTGAACCGGTCTGATTTTAGAACCCGATTCGAAACTTTTTGACCATTTCCATGTATTGGGCCCTTTTCTATTCAGGAATTTCATTTCAAGGTATTCTTGGCAATGTTGCTAATCCAGTCCCCGGAAATCAGCAAGTTTGCCCTGCGTCTCTCGATTTCCCACACTCTCTCTCTTCTTCCTTCTTCAAACCTACCTCTTCCATTTGCAAAAAAAGAATTCCCAAGAGATCAAATTTCACTCTCTAGAAAGAACCTGAATATTCTAATTTCTCGATTTTCTCATTTTTCCCCAAGCCGTTCTCTTTTTTTTCTATTTTTATGCTCTTCCTTTTTTGCTCTTCAGCTTCTTCTTCTTCTTTTTTTTTTCTTATTTTCATGTGTTGGGCACAAATAGTGGGCGTGGCCTGAGCATCGGCCCTTCGTTTTCTTCTTCTTCGGTCTCTTTTTTTTTCTTTTTCGCCTCTTTTTTCATCTTTTTGTGGTTTTTTTTTTGAGAAAAAAAGAAGAAAATAAACATATGTGATTTTTGAAAGAAACAAATGTCTCGGCGAGATTTTTTCGATTTTGAAGGTCGATTTTAGTATTTTATTCAAATTTTCAGCATGACGAAGGAGTTCAAACGAACAATTTTGATAACGGGGTCAACTGATGGAATTGGCAAACAAACAGCTCTGGATTTGGCCGCGCATCCCGATAATTTTGTTATTTTACACGGAAGAACAGAACAGAAATGTATTGTAAGTTTATTAGTATTTTTGTTTTTCGCCCCAGTTCCTTTTTTTCGCTGGAATTTAATTAGAGAAATGAGCTATATATTTATGGCAAAAAAATGAGAGAATTGTTGTATTTCAGACAACGAAAGAGTTCATTGGAAAGGAAAATGGAACAAGTAGCAATGTCGAATATGTGTTTGCCGATTTTGCTAATTTGAAAGAGGTTTGTCAAATTTTCGAAAATAGATCCATCAAGGTCGGACTCGGAATCTCTTCAAAATTGAGCTCAAAATTAAATGAAAAATATCGGTTTGAGCTAAGACTTGGCTTCTTTATTTATGAAAAAAAAACTAAAACCAGAATGTCTGACCATTTTTCATGAAAATAGTAAGTTTGATCTGGAGTGTGTTGAACAACATTATGAAAAGTCAAATTTTGGATTAAAAAAACACAGTATTACCAGACTTTTTTTGAATACGTGGTTCAATTCTGGCCCGTTTTTAGCATTTATAAGTTTCTCGAAAGGACCTAAGAAGTTTTCTGAAAAAAATATCGAATATACACAAGAACTCATGAATTCTTAATTGTATTTATATTACCATGTATTATTTTTGACCAAGTCATTACATCCAAAACTCGAAGAATCCTAGTTGGAGCTCGAGTTAGGACCGGATTTGATCTACTGGTCCGTTTCAACCATTTCGATTTAGACCCGATTTCCTTAAATGGATTCAACCCGATTCAGAAAAATCACAGTTGGCTCGAGAAGAAGGTGAAAGTTCTACCTACAGTACCACTCATTAATATATACAATTTCACGTTTCTGACTGAAACTGAAACTCTGCTGAAAATGGTTCAGTCGACGCCAAATTTTTTTCTTGGTTTTCAGGGAAACTCTACAATGCTAGAAAATTTTCAGATTTTGATTTGAAGCAGCAGACGGGGTGTAATCACGTGAAAAGTTGTTTTCGTGTTTGTATATATTAATGAGCAGTACTGTATATACGTTTGAAACCTTCCCCAAAGTTTGAACATTCGACCTTTTTTGCTGTCTTATAATTGATTCACCTCATTATTCCGAGCTTTTTTCTATTTCCTGTTTCCGTTCTTGGCATTACTTTTTTTCTAATTTCCTAACAAATAAGTTGAGCAATTATGCGTAGGCCTAGGAATTCTTAATACCACAGCATCTCCGACTTCCTTACACATAAATACATTATTCAAATTTGTTGAAATATGTTCAAAGTTTTGCATAATTCAACTTCAACAGTATCGAACTTATGCTGGAAATTTCATTTTGATATAACTGTTGGGTTGAATGGGCCCAAAATTTCCAAGATTCCATTTCAAAAAAGATCCAAATCCGGACAAGTTTTGATTCTTTGTTACTTGTTATCATGTGGTTTCGTGTCTATTTTGTTTTGTTTCTGAAATGGAGCAGCCATAGATAGTCCCTAACAATAACAAAAAACAGGAAAAAGGATGACAGAGTGGTTTGTCAGAAATTCTTTGGTCAAAGAACATGTTGTTTTTGTTGGGGGAAAAATAACAAAATAACAAAAACAGAACTCTGATTTCTCGAATTTGCAAATGTTGCAGGTTTCAATGATGGCCGAAGAAATCGAAAGAAGATTTCCTGATTTGAATGTGGTACTTTGTAATGCCGGCGTATTGTTTCCACGGAGAATCGAGACAAAGGACGGATTTGAATCTACTTTTCAAGTCAATTATTTGGCACATTATCTTCTTTGTAATCTTCTAATTCCAATTCTATCTCAAAATCATTCAAATATAATAATGATTGGAAGTGTTTTGCATACTTGGTAAGTTCATGACACAATAAAAAAGCAACAGATTTCGACTCTCAAGAGACTTCGACCGGAAACGGAAGTTGCTTACTTCAAACTTTTTTGTTGCCTCTTTTTTCCCAAAAAAAAGGCGAAAAATAGAAGGAATTTAATTAGGGTTCCAATATGTTCAATTTTCAGGCCTAGCTTGGATTGGTCCGATGTTATGGCTGAAAAAGATTATGAAAAATATCTACAGTATTCAAGATCGAAATTAATGTGCCATTTATTGGCTTTTGCTCTTCATAGAAAAATGAATATTTCTCACCAACCAGTAAATGTAAATATTATCGAACTTGGTAAAGAGAAAGAGCCAAATAATAATGGAAAGTTGTAAGTTTCCAACAAACCATTGCTGAGCTTGGAAATTGGAATTTCAGAAGAACTACATCTGCATTATCATCTTCAATGTCTACTTTATCGATTTGTCGACAAGCAGGAAATTTGGCTCAGTTAATTGAGGGACCTTGTCTCGAAAAGATTTCTGGAAAATATCTTGACCCAAATGGAAAACAGATGAGGTATTTATTTCAGCATAAAATTGCTGCAATCTAACATTTTAATTTTTAGAAGTGGATCCGATTCAACAGATGAGCGACTTCAGGAGAGACTTTGGACCTATTCGAAAGAATTGTGCGAGAAATACATGTGAAAAATGTAGTTTTTAGTTGAAAAACTTTGAAACCGGTTGAACGCTTTTTGCATTCCATACTACAGACTCGCTAGATTGTTTTGTAATATAATTGTGAATAAAAATGTGGTTGTATAGATTTTAAAAATATTTCTAACATTTCAGGAAATTTCAAGATCTGATCCCTCGACACCCGCAAAATTTTTGCGACTTAAACGTCGAAATCGTGTAAATATTTCGAAAGTTGAAATTTTTTTTGAATAAGATCATTCATTCATTCACAGAAATTTCTACTATAAAAGTAACATCTTCATCATCCCTTTCTGTGCAAAATCCTGAAAAATCGTTTCTTGATGAAAGAAACATAATTCTTGACGTGGACGAATTTTGTGTGGCCTAGAAAACCAAAAAAAGTGAACCGCGCCGCACATTACATCCCAACGGGCGTTTGGCTCCGCCCACTTTTATGAAAAATTCTTCATTTTCAAGCTGTTTTTAACTGTTTCTAACGTGTTGCAGGAAGTTTTAAAGTAAAAAAATATAAAATTCAGAAATTTTGCCAGCACGTGGTCATCTTACATTTTTATTTTATTCTCGTTTTCTCGTGAAAAACGACATTTCGAATTTTGACTTTTTTTGTAAAAAAAATAAAATTTTATAGGTATGTCCGGAGCCGCAAAGAGGGTAGCAACATCTTCGGTCAACTGGTCCAAGTTGGGTGAGTGAAATTTTTTTGATTTTGTAATAATAATTATAATTTTTAGCCGAGCGTCTCGTCCCAGAGCACGCTGCTGAGCTTACCCGTGTCAAGGGAGTCAGTGGAACATTCCAATCTGCTGTTAGCCAACTCCCAGCCGATCTTCCAAAGGTTGACTTTGCCGCGTTGAAGAAATCGCTCCCAGCTCACGCCGCTGTCATTGATTCACTCCAAAAACAATACGAAGCCATCAAGATCCCATACGGAGAGGTCCCAGCTGAATACGTCAAGGTAGGAGTTTTAAAAAAATCGTTCTGTTAAGAAAAATGGTTTTTATAGGAAGTTGACCAATGGGTTGATTTCAACAATGCTCGCATCAAATTGCACGACACCAAAGTCGCTGACGGTCTTCAAGAAGCTAAGAAGGTTGAAGAGAAATGGTCCAAGGCTCCACCAGTTGAGCACTTCGATCGTCAACACTTTGTCGAATACTTCCCAGCTCACTTCTACGATCTCCGCTACCAAAACAGGTACATTCAAAGATTAAAGAGCTGCTGATTCTAACAAGTAATATTATTCAGAATTCCTGACCCATGCAACGTTGGATTGAACGAAACTACCGAGATTGAAACTAGATTCAAGGACTACAAGGTGAGTTCAAACAAATTATGCCAATATGCTCAAGAAGATTCACAAATAAACAAAATTCAACTTAAAAGTCGTCCATTTCGTGAACCTAAGTACGCTGAAATAGAGTTTTATCGGTGCTTTAAAGTTTTAGAAACAAGATGTATTAAAAAGTTATGTCATGCTAGCTCAGTTAATCGTTATTATGAAAACTCAGAACGTCATTTATTGCATAAAATATTTTTTAAAGCGTAATTCAAAAAGCTACCTCCAGAAAATATAAACATATCTGATTTTGATGCGTTCGACATTTGTGTAGTTTCTAAATCAAAGTTCATTATATCACCCAATGCATTTAAATACAGGCTTTCAAAAAACTGTTCTACTTATAAAATTCACAAACGCTATGAAACTAATACTATTTTCATTCATGTATAGTTAATCTGAAAATCCATTTTGAAAATGTCTTAATAGGTTATCTCTCTGTTCTGAATACCTCTTCATTTTTATCGTGTTTCAATTATAAGTCTCAGTTAATAAAAAGTTCGTAGATATCGAATAACAGTTCTTCTATCTGCATGATTGTTAAAAGTTGAATGAAGCAAAAAATAGGTTCATTATACGAAATAAATGGTGAATGGCTTCAAAAATATCTTCAAAGCGTTTCTTTCAGTTACGGATATTTATTTTTTCAGGTTTTGCGACGTGCCGACAAAGTTGACGACCATTAAACAACATATTTTCGGGACGAAAAGTGTGTTAATACGTAAAATTACCGTTATGATAAGAGATCCACATTACTGTGTTTATTTTTTGTCTGAAATTTTAGATTTTCGTTTTATTTCATAAAGTAAATCAGTAAAGAACAAACTGTGTTTGTGTTTTTCTCCCATTGTTTTTGATCCTTCGATATGATATTGGAACTAGTTTTTCTTATTCTTTCGTTTTTCTGTTTTTCTTTAGTGTTTTTCTATTCTTTTTGCAATCTGCCATGTTACACAATTATATCAGCTTTTTTCCTACGTTTTCCTTTTTGAAGTATTTCTTCAGCGTTCTTTCAGGTGCACTTTTATTTACTTGCACAGTCTTATCATTGTATTTTATATTTTATCAATACTAACTTCAAAAGAAATGTTGATTTTTTTCAGTCGAGATGCGACATTCGACATCAGCGACTGCGGTAAATATTCAATCCTTTTTGTAGGATATTCGAAATTAGATATGAACTTTTCAGACACGCCGCCGACGCCAAACTTCAGAGACGTCAACGGCAGCATCGAGTCGAAGATCGTCATTTGCAGTGAATGGAAATGGGAACAGTAGAAAAGAGTCCGTAAAAGGGTAAGATTGTTTTTTTTTTTGAATTGTTTGAAAATTTCCGGAGATCTCCACAGCAACTCTACTCTCGAAATATTTATATTTCAAATAATGATATGATATATGATTATTCGTTTTTCTTCTTCATGAAAAACGTTTACGTCTAATAAAATTTGAAACCCCTAACTAAAAAAAAACTAATAGTCTATTAATCCATGCAGTGATTAAAAAAAACATTCAATTTCAGTTTCACTGCAAAAACTTCTTTATAATATTAAGAAAGAGACAACAGATACTTTGTAGTCTAGCAGAACTTCGTACATTTTTCTGATATATGTTTCAAGGGTAAAATGGGTTTCTTATGATTGAGATTTACCAGAAATGTAAGTTGTAACATAGTTCTCTTTCTAAACGAACGATAACTTTATGAACAAGAAGAACCAAAACTTCGTATTTTGACCAATAAACATAATGACTCACCTCCTTCAAATGATCAATTAGAGTTTTTAAAACCCATAACCATCCTCATTCATCGAAAAATAGTAATAAACTTCGGTCTTTAACCATAATCACTTTCGGCGAAGAAAGGTTTCCAGCAAGATTTAGGTTAACAAATACGTTCATGCAAGTCATGTTTTGTCCATGATGAGCAAAACTCAACAATGTGTTGAAAGAAAAGTCCACTCTTCACTAAATGCAGCAGACTTTTGTGGGTATGAGCTCTGGAACTTACAGACCAAAGTCATGCATATCAATATCTTATAGTGAAGACATTAGGTTTCGTTGGAATTCCACATATCTTCTCGACAATACCAACTCCGTTAGTTGAATTATAAATTTAAAACCCAACATTCAGCCTTGATTTTTTATGCGATTACTCCTAACATCTCGCTTATTAAATAATCACTAGATTAAAATTGAAAATATTATTAAATTCTATTTCAAAGTTCAATATCATCTTTACAGACCATGTGAACGTGTAGTTCATCAAGCCCAAGATTCACTCTTCTCGACAAGTTCTGGTTGGACCAATTTCCGAGGATTTTTCAATTTATCCATCCTTTTATTAGTAAGCGGTTGTTCTGAATCTTGGACTGAAAGAAAATGAAATTTCAGGTTCTTTCGAATGGCCGAGTTGCTTTAGAAAATGTGATCAAGTATGGTATTCTTATAACTCCGTTTCAATGGATTTCGACATTTGCTGAAGATTGTTGTTTGTGGAATTGGCCGAATTTGGCATTGATTGTCGGTTCAAATATTCAGATTCTAACAATTTTTGCTGTAGAGAAAATTCTTGAAAAGGGATGGGTTGGGAATGCATTCGCAGCAGTATTCTATGTTTTGCTGATTATTGTGCATTTAACGATTCCTGTTCTTGTCACTATGGCAACTACGGTAGATTTTTCCCAGAATGAGATGCTTCAAAGAGAAAATTCTAGGCAAAAAATCCGATTTGGTCTGTCGCCGCGATGGGAATTTATGTAATTGAATCTCTGAAGTTCATATCATATGCACACGTAAACTATTGGGCTCGTGATGCGCGGAAAAGAATACAAGAACTGAAAAAGGAAGTAGAAGAATTGGCGAGAAAGACAACTGATCCAAAACAGTTTTGGGATTTGAAGGATGAGGTAAGTTCTGAAAAGTATAACAGACTCGTGAAAAAAACAGCAGCAGCTACGCGTTTGCATATTTTCACCCTATCACTTGATAAATGGATAATGAAAAAAGATTTCAAATCTGTCTGACAAACCATTCAATTATATTTCAGCTTTCAATGCATCAAATGGCTGCGGCTTATCCATCAAACCTCAAAATATCAAACCTTTACTACTTCATGATTGCTCCAACTCTTTGCTATGAGTTTAATTTCCCAAGAACATCCAGAATTCGCAAACATTTTCTGATCAAACGAACTGTTGAATTGATTTTCCTGTCATTTCTCATCCTAGCACTTGTTCAACAATGGGTTGTACCAACGGTTAAAAATAGTTTGAAGCCATTGAGTGAAATGGAAGTGAGCAGGTAGCTTCATAAATTCTGCCTATTTCCATTGAATATTTTTGAATTTCAGGTGTCTCGAGCGACTTCTCAAATTAGCGATACCGAATCATTTAATTTGGCTCATATTTTTCTACACATTTTTCCATTCTTTGCTCAATTTGGTATCCGAACTCATTCGATTTGCCGATCGAGAATTTTATCGTGATTTTTGGAATTCGGAAACAATTTCGTATTTTTGGAAAACTTGGAATATTCCTGTTCATCGATTTGCTGTTCGACATATTTATATGCCCATGATGAGAAACAAGTTCAGGTAAATTTTGTTAGGATAAAACTATACACAAAAAAAATTTCAGCAAAATGTCAGCGTTTTTCGTGGTCTTCTTCGTGTCGGCCTTTTTCCATGAGTATTTGGTTTCGGTGCCGTTGAAAATGTTTCGATTATGGTCGTATTATGGAATGATGGGACAAATACCACTCTCGTTTTTGACCGATAAAATAATCAAGGGAGGAAGAATGGGTATGGCTCAATTTTTTCGATTTCCTGATAAAAAATTGCGGATTTTAACTTTATAATTATTTGATAGTTATTCAGTTTCTGAAAAAAATGATGAACGATTTTCTGTAAAACTCAATCCTTACTCCTTTCTCGGAAAGTAACAATTGGTTTTTTCTTTAGAGTGGTAGCCACATTTGCGAATCTCTATAATTTCGATTTTTGTTTTGAAACTTTTTGTGAAACGATCATGTACTTCCCCAATTCTTTCAAAAAGTTCTCCTGTGCCGAACCAAAGCAGTGAAAAAACGTGACGAAAAACTATTATTAGAAAAACCGATAAAAACAAAAATCAAAAACCTACGCGAAGTTTGGATGGCACAGAGAAAAAGAGAACGATGTTGTTATTTTTCATGCACGTGACTTCTTGATCTTATCTATTTATTTTGCGAAGATTTTGTTTTTCTCAGTTTTGTGAGACGTTAACATTTGAATTTTGTCAATTGCATTCCATTCAATGATTGTTTTAAATAGATGTTTAGATCGGAACATTTTTAAAGTTTCGCTGGCATCTTTCTGTGAACTCATTACGTTGATTAGTATACGAAAAAACTTTAAGATGTCTTCAAGCGTTTTTTTCACATAAAATTGATAAAAACAATATTTTCCAGGAAACATCATAGTATGGTTATCTCTAATCGTTGGCCAACCATTAGCCATTCTTATGTACGGACATGATTGGTATGTGCTCAATTATGGCTCCGCTGCTACTACAAATTCCACCATTATTGTATAGTTTCACCTCAATATGTTTATATTTTACCATGTTTCTCACCCATACATAGTTCTTCTATTTATATTTATTTGCACGTTTTCTCACATACGAGTTTTTTCTTTGCCCACCTTGAAATATTGCCTGTTTTCTGCCCCGCCCCTCGAATTTCTTAATAGTGCCATAATTTTTTGACTGGTAGCATAGTAGTACGGTGAATAGTTGTTTTCGTTACGGTAAACCATGTTTCGTTTCTTGTCAAATATTCATAAATTATTCGCAGGTTTTTGAGAATTTTTTGTTTTATTTGGGAATTGTATATTCATTTTGACATATATTTTGAAATTGTTTTCCGTTTAATTTTTAGGTATTTTCAGATGTCTACTAACTCGATTCTAATCTACGAAAGGGAATTTAATCTGAAGAAATGGTTCGTATATTGGATACCGAAAAATCGGACTTTGGGTGAAATTTTAAAGTTATTAACAATATCAATGGAAGCTTTTTGCAGGAGTCAAAGATTCGAAAACTGTAGCATACGAAAAAATTCTAACGATTCAGGACAGGATGGATTTGCTGAAAGTCTCGAAAACATTGGTGGAAGAGAGATGGAGGTAAGTTCATTTTCTGAAAAAATAACCAATAAAATACAAGAAAACGATGATTCACATACAAAATAAACTCTATTTCAAATAAATCAAATTTCAAAACTTTCTAAAAGGTTTTAACTTGCAGACTGAAATTTGTAGATCCAGAATTTTTTCTGAAAAACCAGAAATATTGAGGGATACATTCCAAAATTCAACGTGGAAAATGGTTTTTACTTCAAAAACTATTTTTCGAATAAAACAAATTGAAAATTGCGAAGTGATAATGCAAGTTTAGATTATATTCGATTCTAAAACTATTTCACATGAAATTTTTGAAATTGAGATCTATTTTAACTAATCCGGTATTTTCTAGTTTTGCGTTTCTTATGGATTTCAAGAATCTTATCCTGGTGAGAAACTTGATTTTTTTTTAAATTCTAACTTGATGAATTTCTACACAAAAAAAACAGAAAGTTGGAAATGAGATAGAAAGAGTTCAGATTTTGCTTTTCAGAGTGATATAATTTTTTTAAATGTATAATAGATAAATCGCAAAAAATCGCTTGGTTTTCTTGATCAGCACAGGAGAACATAACAAATACAATTTGAATATTAAAAATGAAATTTTATTGTTGACATATAGTTATTTTCAGCGATCTCTTCTCACAATCTGGTCTTCATATAGATGCAATTTGCGAAAAAGAACTTGTGCTCACATTTGCTCTTCAGAGAAATATAACATTAGAACGATGTGAAGAATTATCCGGAAAATTCGACGAATTACTATACCAGGAATACACGGTATTCTAAACGGCGTTGAAAAAACAGTGATCAAACTTTTGAAATTACAGCGCATCAAGAATCTACTCATTACTTCGCCAAAACAAGAAACTCGAAAAAGAACAACTTCAACAAAAAGTGAAGATTCAAAAGAAGGAATCACAGTGCCTAACATCATTCCATTAAAGAAAAGAACATCGAAAATAACCAACAAGCCAAATGGGCCAACATTCGAATTTGATGATTAATTGCATGTATACTTGCTTTTTCTACTAACATAATTCATGTGAATATATTTTATCATGTAATTATATTGTGAATGATCGTTAAAATTTAATTGGTAATATTGAGAATTTCAATTTTTCACGTTCTGATTGAACTTTTCGCTGTTTTCTCGTATCAGAATCGGATTTGATTTTCGAATTCTCGAATTCTTCAGTTGTTTATATGGCCGTGGCCGCGTGGACGAACTTCCCAATATCTTTTCGGTTTGAACTTTCCTTGGAGAAAAGAAAATTTTCCGTTGTCATCCTTCCTCTCGACAATATCAACGTTACAAAATGGTTCAAAACGACTTCAGGAGCTTTCTGAAGATGTCAACTACATTTAGGAACGGATAACATATACCAGGTATGAAACACTTGGAAATAAACAATAAAATATACCATTTGAAGTGTTTCAGTGAAAATTTCATAGATCGTACTATAAAAAAAAGAGATTTCAGATAAAATCAACAAATCAATGCTCGATTTGCCGACCTGCAAACAGAATACATTGAATATGAGAGAGGTTGAAGAGGAAATTGTAAAGAATTTGCATGTGCTTTAGTGAGTTTTTTGAGTGTTATGCTGCACATTTTGCTTGTATTTCTTTCAGAATTTGCATCGAAAGAATATTCTACTCACATTTTGAAATCGTGTGATTTTTATACAAGACCAACAACACAACTATCACGAGTCGAAGGAGTTTTTCTGAATTCAGTTAAACATTCAAACTGAGAAAATAATCGTCAATTCACTGAACATTCATCTCAAATTCAAAGATATTCGTGCTGATGATAAGACGTATCGGAATTGTTCAGTTTGTCGGAACCGTCGTTATGAGTCGAGATTTTTGCTGATTGTCGTACCGGATGAATTTTTGGAGAAAAGTCAATCAAGTGAAATGAAAACTAAATATATGGATGCATTTTCAATTTGTTGTAAAACAATATATGTTTTTTATCCTAATAACAAGTTAGATTTTGTCGTAATAAAAATTACTCTTTTTGAATTTCAATTTGATTTCTCATCACTGCTTCTATGCAGCTGTTTATTCAAACATAACTTCGGAGAGACTAAACCTGGATTCTTTGTTTTTTCAAAAAGTTCAACAGAAGAAGTCCGAATTGAGGATAAGTTTTCCACCTAAAGCTTTTTTACAACTCGATTTCTTATAGGAAGAATTTCGGAAGAGACTACCACAAATACGAGGAAAAAACAAGAGTCAGAGGGCATTCTATGAATCGGATGAAGTATTTCGCCTTTGTGAAATGAAAAAAAGAAACAAGATGATTGAAAAAACAAAAATTTATGGCTTTGATAAAATATTAAAAAACACCATGGTGTACAAGTATTAGAGACAGAGAGGAAGAGAGAAAATGACGATATTGACCAGCAAGACGACTCGGCAGCACTGATCGAACATCTCACACACAAAATCACCACCAAGGTGGATCGTATCGGTACTTCCAATACTGGATGGAGATTTGCTTGTTTCCTCTCCATGTGTCCTGTTTCCCGACACGATTCATGAGAGTGTCCCTGTATTTCTTCAGCGGGACAACCCAATCCTCGTGGAACAGGAAGTTCTCCTATAAAAATGAAATTGAAAACTTAATGGTATTTTTAAAGACTTACAAAGATGAATCGATGAGTCAGAGAGGTGAACAAGAAGAAGTACGGCACGAATGTGGTGAGGACACCCCATCTTCTCGCGGCAATGTCTTCGACAACGTCGACCATGCTGATGAACTTGTCCTGGACTATCAGAGCATTGGCATAGTCTAAGGCTATGTATACGCCAGTCCGATCAACTCCAGTGTGGTCCAGTACACAAATCAGCGAATCATCTTCGACCAGAGTCTCGATATATCGCTGAAGATCGTTGACTCGTTCCAATCCAATTGGCACCATTTCCATGTACCAGCTCATAAACCATATATGGTTGACATAATGTGGTAGAGCATCGGGATGGTCGAGGTCAACTATCTTCATTGTTCTTCTCTCGGTCAGCCATAGTCCAGTCTCCTTTGGCGCTCGCTCGATCTTCTCACAAGTCACTTCTACATGACCATAAATCTCCTTGTCTCCAACATAAAAGGGGAAGTAGTGGTCACAGATCCTGTTGTCGAGCTCGATGAACCCGGTCAACATTATGTGGATCTTGACCTTCTCCTGGAGCAACATGTGCCAAAACTCCTTATATGTCTTCGGCTTCGGAGCTTGCGTGGCGATGTATCGTCGATTGGTACCAGGAATCGGAATCCAAGAGGCGTGGATATAGTCGGTTACGTGGTTCGTCAACACAACCCTGGATTGATCTATGAGTCCGACATCGGCGAAACGATTCCGCTTCTTGTTCTTTCGCTTCGTGAAGTGATCGTATGTGACGTTTGGTGGATCTTCGCTGTTGATCGTCATCCATACACGATACTGCTCGTCGTCGACATTCTGAGAAAAAAGCTATTGTTTCAGATTAAATTAGGTAATGTGGCAACAGGGTAGGTAAAAATTTTGTTAAGATTTACTTACGTCCGTCATAAACTTGTGAGCCCATCGAACTCTTGGATCGTCCCAAAATTGAGTGTCATCTGCTCGACGAAGATAGAATAGACGAAGAACGACGAGAAGTGCGGAACAACCAATGACAGCCATCTTCACGAGGTCAATGAATACTTGATTGACGGCGTTGCACGACAACATGTATCCAGTCATGTAGACGTCTTGGTATTGGCTGCAATTGATATCGGTGCCTCGGATGATCTTCTGAAAGTTATGGTAATTAGTTTTTTTTATTTTTGGGTAATTTTTTTTCTTTTTCAGATTCACTTACGTTGAATTGGTCCACTGGCTTGTTGATGAATTGATACATCCTTTTCATCGGTTCTCCGAATGCATCACTTGCCATTTTTTCCAGACTTCCCGAGGCATTGTGAATATGAGAATAATGTCTCATTGATTTGATGACGGCACGAGCTGGTTGAATCGGACCAATTAAACTTGGACATGTTTCCACTATTCTTTCCAATATGACACCGATCAGGTCGAATTTCGGTTTTGGTTTCAAAACTTCAATGTCGATCGATTTTGTCATATTGAATACATCCATTGATTCATATGCCAATCTGGCTTCCAATCCATCGGTGAAGTTCGAGTGTGAAACTTCGTTGATATTGTTGATGGCCGAGAAGATGGTTTGTTGATTGGAGGAACAATTTTTGAAGACATCTTTGACTTTGAACATAGATCCGGTTTGGTATGATGGAATTTCGAAGTCGTCGAATTCGTAGTTCATCAAGATCGGACTGCATCGGAATGTCAACGTTGAGTAGATTTCGAAGCTGGATAGGACAATCGCAAAGATGGCATTGAGGTAGAAAAGCCGTCTCATGAGTTTGACCCAATATCCATCCAATTGGTATTTTGTGAAGAACATAGTGCAAACCGGCGACCAAAATCCAAAGTACAAAGTGACATATCCAACAATCAAATAGATGTAGATGTAGATGTTCTAAAAAACAAAAGGTTTGTTTAGTGTGAAAAAAATGTTTGTTAAAAATTTAGTTTTTAATCAAAAAATGTGGAATTTTTTTCAAATAAAAATTCAAAATGAGGCATAGATTTTGCTTTATTTTGAATAAACTGTCTCTAAATACCCTAATTTTACCTGAAGCTCAGTGGCTTTCACCATTCCAGCATGAAAATGTCCTTGCGCAATTTCCCAAATGTTGAATACTCGTTGCAGGAACATTCTACTTCTGGCCACATGCCCATCAAACTTCATCTTCTTTTTATCCAACTCGGATGTGTCCTTTCTGATTTTTTCCGTCTTCTCGATCCACAACTTTCTTGGTCTATCAAATTCAGTGTGATCCAACTTTGACGTTCTCAATTCATCCAGGTTTTCATTGTACACATTCCCCCAGTCTCCTGTTTCAGATGTATTGCATTCTCCTTTCAACATCCACTCATCAAACTTCTCAAATTGATCCAAACTAATTCTTTTCAGAGTCTTAGCTCTTTCTTCGATTTCGAACAGTTCCTTTGGCAATTGGGCATCCATAACTTTCTCGTGTTTTGGGAAGTGGACTTTCTTCATGCTTCTTTCGGTCGTCGTGATCTTGGTTCTCAGACCTGAAAAAAAGTTTCTAGTTTCACAACTGGAATAAAATGAACTATATAATATTCTGAAATTCACTTTTCATTTTTTTCTTTTCACAAAAAATTAATCAGTAGATATCATAGAAAATTGGAGAGTATAGAACAAGATCTGCTTTAGTCAAAACAGAAATGTTGAGAAGAAAATTGTTAATTATTTTTTACTACTGTCTCTGGTATTATTATAAGTGAAAGTAATTACTAGAAAGAAAATTACCTGTCAAAAAATCGCTCATCTTGTGGAAATCACTCGATTCTTCCTCCATGCTGCTTTTCGCCCAACTCCACATAAGAGATGAAGATACTTGGCCATTGTTTCTTGGCCGGCAGGCGTGAGATCCACTTGTGCTTGTCCTTCCATCAAATCCTGATGAAGATTGCGAGACTGGAGACCGCTGCGCAGATGACGAGAAATGCGATCTTGTACCAGTTGATAACAATATCATAACCCATGGTTTGGAAACTAATCCAGGAAGAAAAGAAAGACTTTTTCCAAATAAAATGAAATGATGCAAATGACAACGTGGCAAACACGTTGTTGGCAACGTGTCAGGTCACACGTTTCACGCGAAATATTAAAAATTCATTCTTTTTTGTTCGTTGTTCATCGTGAAAGATCACGCTTATATTATTTCCACGTCAAATCGAAACCACGAGTTGCGATCACAAAACAGAACTTGTTAGCAAAAATATAGCAACATTTAATGAGACAATGGAAGCATTACCTAATGAAATAAAAGAGATGAAGCCTACACACCCTGTTAAAAGGTAAAAGGGTGAGAGGGAGGACGTGAGGTGTCGACGCAGACAGTCTCATTAGAGCGCAAATGCACATGTTCATTTCTAGTTTTTATTGCAAAAAATTTGATGTTTTGCTGAAGTGTTCACGTTTTTTTTCGATCGAACAAAAAAACGTGTATTTTTTGTGTTTCTTTTTGGAAAAGCCACAGAAAATGTTATTTTATTTTGAAAATGAAAAAGCCAACAACAAAAACGTGAAGTTAAATGTTCGAAATGTTGATTTTTTTGAGAGAAGACGATTTGCAATGAAAAGGAGCGTGCTTGCTCCGCTGAACGTGTCTGCGTCTCCACTCACGTCCTCTCTCTCACCTATTTCCCATTTTCATTGGGCTAACAGGGTGTGCCTATGCTCGATGCTGCGAAAAAATTTGATACAAATGGATTGCATGAGTTTCAAGCTTGGTTGGCTAAAAGAGATTGTAGTGTTAGTGAACCTGAAATGGACATTTTAATAGAGGCTGCACGTGTGATGGGAAATCAAATGAAGGACACAATAAAAGTGAACACCCAAATTGAACAATTGGTGCTTTGGGGAGATTTAAGAAACAAAATAAGAACTGAAACTGTTGAGTTCGCAAACTACCATAATCCAATTATGAAGCATGTGAAATCAACAATTATTTTTCTTGAAAATATTGTGAATCAATTCAATGAATCGGAAAATATATTCAAAACTAACATGCTTCGAATGACGACGGACAAGGTATGGGAAAAAATGGATTTGAAGGAAAAAAATCTGTTTCGTTTAATCTCCAATTTGATACCAAATATATGATACTATACTAGATACTAAGAAAAAAAAATTTAATAGTCGACCCAGTGATGAAAACACGGAATCGAACACGACCTTTCAGACTATAGTAAAATGGGAAGAAGGTAATGGGGTATGCGAGCGCGGCTCTCTCGCTCTTGCGTCGCTGTTCCCTTGTGAAACCGTTAATTGGTTGTTTGCCAAGTCGCGGCTCGCTCGCGGTTTTGTTCGTCCGCGTCTCTCAAATCAAATAAAAAAATTTTCAGAATTACCAGATAGAAAAGTTTTTTGTGCTGCCAGCCGTAGTCGTTTTTTTGTTCTCGATGTTCTCATTTTATACTACAATATTTCATCCAAAACTCCAATCCTCT
Organism: Caenorhabditis sp. 38 MB-2015; assembly: GCA_900536415.3. Taxonomy (NCBI): domain Eukaryota; kingdom Metazoa; phylum Nematoda; class Chromadorea; order Rhabditida; family Rhabditidae; genus Caenorhabditis; species Caenorhabditis quiockensis. The sequence continues at coordinate 37,904 of LR551027.1, read as the reverse complement.
CGATTCGGTCGTATTTTTATATCACTTCTTTTTTATTCGGTAACAATGCAGGTTATTGTCTTAGTCCTATACGAATTCAATTCGGAATCTGCTTGTCAACCAAATCCACAACAATTCCGACTTTATACTTTCGAAATTCCATTGTACAACAAACCGTCCATCATCATCACAAAAGATGAATTCACAAAATGTGCTTCAACAAAAAACCATATTTTGTCGGTTGCGAAAGATGAGATCTTTATACCTAAATCTTCCTATTTTCCATATTTTCAAAGTTTGCGAAAACGATTCGTGTTGGATACACCTCCTTTCATAAAAGAATTTCGATCTTCTGAAAGTGAGATCGGTGCCACAAAAGATATGTTTGACACGAATTAAAGCCCGTTTTGATCCGGTAGAACGGACCAGCCCAGAGCGACCCGGCCCAAAACTGGTATGATCCCTCTTTTTTTATTAGCTCAAATTATTTATTCAGAAGTCAACATAGAACAACCACAACAACAAGAACAGAGGCCGCCTTCCAATGTTTGAATCATATCCAACCTAATCATTATGTATATGTTATTATTTGTTGAAATTCGATTGATAAAACAATGAAAACAGTTAGAGCATTCTCTCTAGACAAAGCCGAGCATAGTTTTCTTTACAAATGGAAAGTTCAGTTGGTAAAACTGACCATTTAATATTAAATAATTTATTGAGAAAGAAAATTCAACATTAAAAAGGTTTATACTTGAAATTCTTCATCAATTGATTGTATTGTATCCCAACTTCAAATTTAAATTTGAAACCTTTTTTCATTTGAAGTTCCAATTAGTACTTGTACCTCGGTACGTATATTAAAACATAAATAATACCCAATGTTGTGTTACACACGATGTTTCAATAACACATTGGATACTAATGGACACCGTCTCAGTTTCAGCATTACCCGAATGATGTACCATAGCACATATTTTATTCAACTTAGAAAATAAATGCTAGAAGTTGGTGGTTGTGCGTAAACTCGCCTCTCGTTACCGATCGGTCATAATTTCAGACGAAGTTTCTTCTTCGGAAGTTTCGGTCTGCTGGTTGTCGACAGTGTCTCTGAGTTCAATATAACTACAAATTCAATTACCACAGGCTTCTGAACTTTTTTTTTGTATGAACTTCGTGCAAAAATCTTTTTACTGTTGAATTTTCTTTCTCAATTTCTCAATTTCGTTTTGTCAGTGTCAGAAGAAAACTCAGAAGAAAAATTAAAAAGAAAAACCTTTATCTTCAAACAGAGGTTTTTTCTGCCCTAGATTCTATGCTGACTTCCTAGTGCTGAAATTAATACTCAAACTATCATTCAAACTAGAAGTCAATCTTCTATAACATCTCGGAACTCTTCTATTTTCCCGGGTTTCCATAGAAGGGTACCGGATTTTGAAGTACCCCAATACAGTACTATCTAGAACACGTGATTTGGATGTTTTAGTTCTATGCATTAGCAAGGGTCCACCAAAAAACTGCTCTAGGACACAACATCGCCAACACTGGATCGTTCCTAGTACACGTAGTGCATTATTGTTCTTAGCCATCACCTAATACAACTTCACATCACAATGGATGACAATGTCTCAAATGCTCTGGAAGGGAGACTAAACTGAGATTCATCACGAGCATAGAAGAAACTCAGATAAAAGTTCAGAAGAACAGAATTGAGTAGCAAATTGAGAAAGGCTGTAATTTCAGACATTTTCAAAATCATTGTACTTGAAACAGGTACAGACTAGAGAACAGTTTTACTTGTGTGCAAAATAACTATCACCATGATGTTTGCCATACTTAAATATCGCTTCTCTGAAAATTTCAGCGCAATCTGGGTCGACCTGTTAAAAATAGGAGAAAGTTCAGGTGCAGCTCTTTTTTGGTGAAAAATGAACATCGTCATCATGCTTTGCGTACCCGAAAACTTTTGGTAACAAATATCGAACACTTTTTTCTCAAAAATTTCATCCGGTTTCGAAACGTCCGGAAAGGATGTGTCAGTCAATTCTGGACTTCATCGGGTATATTTTTGTTGCCTATATGAATTTTAAAAAAACGGCTCCGGGACATTTCCAAACCGAACATTTCGAAACCGGATGAAATTTTTGAGAAAAGTGTTGCATATTTGTTACCAAAGGTTTTCGGATACGCCAAATGATGATCATTTGCAAAATCCGGTACTCTGTTATGGAGTCCCAGAAAAATAGAAAGGTTCCGATTATGTTGATCGCCCATCGTTCTGAAGTATTGAAATCGGAATCAATTTGAAAAAAAAAGATCAAAATTACCAGAACTGCACAGACCTCGTGATTCAACATCAACGCCGAGAAGTTTGATTTCAAAAATTAAAAATAGGAATTTTAAAGTTGCTTCTAAAAAAATTTGGTCAAAGTTTGAGAGTTTTTGCTAAATCCACAAAATCATACAAATTAAAACTTCCGATTTCGAGGGAATTTTAGCTTTTTAGGATCCGACTTCCGAGTGAGCTACAGTATCCAAGAATAAATAGAAGCAGAAATATACGAGAGAATATTGCTAGTGGTTGTGCTTTTCGATCGAGACCATCATTCATAGAACGCATGTTAGTGATTTCATTTTGGTTTCTAAATGTGAATATAAATACAGTAATATCTCATTTATCATATAAAACATAAACTTAAGACACTAAACTCTACAAACGGACAAACAAAGCAGAGAAAGAGGAGAGAAATAGAGAAACGAATGATTCTCAAATTAAAGAAAAATAAATATATGTATATAAATAAGTTGGATGTTTTTGTTGTGAATGTCACCGGACCAGCGGAGCTCCTCTTCTCCGAGCGAAATACACACGCGCAATAGAAGAACGAAGAATAATAGTAAATAGACAAATTCTCAATGGAGTGAAATTGGGAATTTACACGAAATATACAAAAAATAATGAGTGGAGGATAGAGGGAGCTGGGCAGAAAACGGAGAAAAATGAAGACAGAAAATAAAACATTGAATTTTAATTTAAAATTCGAATTGCATTCTCGTTTGAGTGAAGAACTGGTGATTTATGATCGATTCCGATGTATACTTGAGGAACTGAAATGAAGATTCGAACATTCAGCAAAAAAACTCGTCAAAAAAACTAACCATTTCCCGTCGTCTGATTAGACATATCTTGCAAGTTCACTTTATCCGAATCACCAAATTCAATATACCGGCATAGCTGAAAATAAATTCAACATTTTCAAAACATCATAAGAATTCACTGACCTTTTCTCTTGATAAAAGAGCAAATTTATATTTATTGAACTCATTATCAGGTACATCCGACAATTTTCGACGTAATCTCTCACGTACTTCGTTCATCAATTCACCATTTTTGACCTGAAAAAAAACGTATAATAATTTATCGAAATAATTTAAAAATGGAAAGCGTTGAAGGTATTAGAATTCTCGAGCGAATCCTGTTAAAAACAAAACATTTGATGTTTTGAAAAAGGTTCCATAATTGCGAACCAATTTGTTTTTTGCATCAGAGTAAAGAGATATTTTCACCGAGATTTTCCTGGCCATTTGTTATATAAAACTAACCTTAATGATGAAAGATGTTCCGAATAATCGATTGGTCGGATCCCGATCAAAATGTACAACTGGGCAGAAGAATTCACCTGGCGAACATTCTAGCTCATCTGCTGGAATCTCTTCAACTCGGCACTGAAGATATCACATTATAAATTTGAAAAAAAAAACAAACACCCACCTTATACAAATATCTTGATTGTACATCTGTAATAGGAATATTGTCCTGATAAATTTGATGAACCCGATTGAAATTCGGAGTTGTGCCAACTTGTAACAATCTGAAGAAAGAATTTTTCCTTTGTTCCGATCTTCACATTAACTGTACCTCAATTTTTTGGTTCCATTCGCTGAAAACTTGAAATATCTTGACGCTTCTTCCAAAATGTTCGCAACCTGTAATGAAAAGTTTTTTTTCTGAGAACTGAAAAAAAGAAATACTCACAGTTCCTTCTTTTGGAGGGAAAATCGTCATCTCATTCACTGCCATTTTGTCATCCATTTCGAAAATCTTCATTTGCTGCCTTTTCTCCATTTCAGCAACCGGGAATGGCATAATCGTGTAACATGTTGTGTATCTGAAAATTATCAAAAATAAAAATTGGATTTAAAAAAGATAGAAATATTACTTCTTGGCCAATCTTGGATCATGTTGTCCTCTTCCCAAAATTGAACTTGCAACTAGTTTCGCCGAAATATCTTCCTGTGGCAATTCGTTCTTTCCATTTATTCCCTTTGTCCAAATCAACACATTTTTGGCATCACACTTCAATTCTTTCGCCAATACTTGAGCAACTTGGGACAATGTCGAATCCAATTTGACTTTTTTCGTGAAAGGTTCTCTCAATTCATCAACATCTTCTTGTCGATTGAATTTGAATTCGTTAAATTCGACAAAGGTTGTTTTGTACATTTCATCCATCTTTGTTAGTACATTATTGTTTTCTTCGTACAAATCGGCTTGCTCAATAATGACAATTGTACCATCATCTGCGATTTGTGAATTATTTGGATCCATCGGAATAATACAATTCGCTGCCACTTCCTAGAATATCAAGATTATTATTTTTTATAGGGAAATCAGTTGAATTTGAAAAAAAAAATTATATTCCTGATTCTGGGTTCGATTAATTTTTAATAGATATTTCCAGCTTCAATAATACCAAACTTTCAATAATGTTTTTCATAACAATTTTTTATATGGATCAATTGAATAAAGAAATGCACCCAAGAATTTTTATTTAATTCAACTTCTTTTTCTAACTGATTTCTTTTATTTTTTTTATTTGAAACTTATCACAAATTTTAACCTCATAATATTTCAATGGTGTTCCGGGAGCGATTCCAGCCAATTTACAGAAAACATCTCGATATACCGATACACGTTGTGGATGTGAGATAACATAATGTCCCAAAACGGTGAATGTTTCACTTGTCGTATCATAATACTTTACGAAGATCAACACATTATCTAGAAAAATCAATAATCATAACAGAAATGGGAGATAAACTTTTACCATTGAAAGTATAATCTTGCAATTCACCATATTGTACAGGTGTTTCAACATATAAAGCATCATTTTCTAGGCAGAAATACTTTTCGATCGTTTCTTTGTTAGATGGATCAATGAGCTAAAAAAAATTTCAAATATGTTTAATAAAATTTAGTAACACAGCTCACTCTTTCTGGTCTAAATCTTGCCAATGTTTTCGCTTCGCTACTATATTTATCGCACATTTTCCACAATCGAAAACGGAAGCTTCTTCTCAAGAATTCATCGTCATCATCGTCGTCATCATCATCTTCTTCACTTCCAATATCTTCGCCATCTTCAATATCCATTGCACTATCTCTTGATCTTCTATGCGCATTCGATGAGAATAATCTCTTTTCGATAAACCGATATAATTGATAATTGGTCATACTTTTCGGTATGCATTCATGTGTAACTTTTCCGTGTAAAACCGGCAAATCAACGAGGTCGAAGCCATGATGTCCCGTAATTATATTTGGTGTCACGATTGGTAAATCAATACACATCGATGCCTCTTCCTTCTTCTTTTTTAGGCGATGTCTTTGTTGGCGTTCGAATTCGAATGTTGATGAGACAGATTCAGGTATTTCGTTATTTGGAATTGGAGAAAGAACAGTTGCTGCAAAACAGTAAGAATACACACTGTTATGTTCAATAACTTACAGATGGCATTGTTTCGAACATAAATCAACATGTAAGCAGACGTATTCATCGAACGTTCACCTCCGAAATTCGATGAAATGGCATCGTCGACTGTGGTTCTTGAGACAACATCGTCATCGAACTTACACCACTGAAAATCGAAAATTAAAAATTTCCAAACGATTTCACAAAAACGTCTCCGCTTAGATCACAAAAATGTTTAAAATTTAAAAAAGAACGTGGACATCATGATTTCGTGCAGAACTTTACCAATTTTTAAAAATTTAATTTCGAAGAATAAATGTTTTTCATTTTCAGTTATCACTCAAAAATATGGTTTTTCATTTGATAATAACTACTAAAATCAAAATTCGGGTTTTCGTCAATTTTTTTCTATGTTTTAATGCGCAAGTTCTTTCTTTTCTGGGTTACATCCGACACAGAACTTCTGCGTGGCTCATATAAAAAACTTTGAAAATTATCAGGTTTCTTTTAATTTTAATTGCATCATACTCACTCTCGGTCTAACTTCCGGATTAGCATTAGTTTCATGCAAATTCGTATTGATGAATGTCACATAATGTCCTCCATGAAATTCTCCACTATGAACTAGAACCGCGTGCAAACTATATACACAGTCATCTTTCTTCAACTGATCAGATAACTCGCAACAATTCAACAAATCCATTTGTTCCGGAAATGTGAATCTTTCATTAACTTTCTGCTCTACTCCACAATATTGAAATCGCATTAACTGCACATGAAGAACTGGCGGAAGTTCAACGAATTTGACTCCCTTTTCAGCTTTTTGAAGGCCAAAGTCACCCGCATCGTATTTATTGTCACCTTCGAGAACTTCAATTGCTGTGTACGCTTCGAAAGCGCGTTCTACTGAAAAAAACAGTCAATTTTTTTTTTACATATTTTACAGAGCAAAAGTTACTTACAGCTCTCCATTCCAAGTACATTTAATTGAACATCATAAAACGATTCGGTTCGAGAACTTTCATACTCAACATCAGTACACTTTATGAATGATTTCATATTTCCTCGGAATAATGCTGGGATACTTTGTTCTTGCTGAAAAAAAAAATTATTTCTGATGTATTATTAAACTAATTACTGACCGATGTGCCTTTCATCTTAGTTTCTAAATTATCCAACAAAACCCGACAAAATTCCTGGACATCATGTTGATTGAACGCGTCCAATTTATCCCATCCAAATGCTCTTGTCAAGCTATTTGTCTCAACAGCATCATTTGATGTCTGAAGATCGTAAAAGACTCTTTGCATAGCCAAACATATATTTGATTCGGATGGTTCAGAGCCAGTTTCCATTTGATAAACTGCTTTACGAAATCCGGTGGTGAAATAGAAAGCTTGGAGTATAGAATTCATATAACATGTTGCACCTTGATTGCGAAGACCAATACAACCTGTATGCAATTTGCTATCCCAGCTGAAAAATCAAAGATAATGATGAATTTGAAGATGAAGCTTACAAATATCCATTCCCAGTTGGAACATCGGCAGTGAAATGACATCTTAGTCGAAGAGTGTCATTTTCCAGATACCCTCCTTCTGGATTTGACAAAACTTCGTAGTTTTCAAAGTTTGTGAATCCCCAATCAACCTCGTTATTATGAAAATTATGAGTAATCTTTTTGCTCAAGTTTTCGCCGGTTGAGCTCAACACTTCGAGAGTTGCGGAGCCGTAACATCGCCACATTCCTCGTTTTTGTAGAGCATCTTCGTTGTTACATTGAAGGAAGTAACCGAGAGCATATCCGCGTGGTTGCCGACCTTGGTTAGTTTGACGTTGAGGAGCTCTGCAACTAAGTATCAGTTCGTTCTGGTTTCTCCTTCATTCTAATAGTAAAAACAAAAATGACATTTCAAACTACAAATGTTCGGAATGTAGCCATTTCTCGTGTCAAGTTTAGATACAATAAAAAATAAACTCCCTCACTAATAATATATGAGTGTAAAGTATGATTATGAAATATTCAAATAATCACTCAATTACCTGCAAAGAGCTAGAATTCTCCATGGAACTCCTCTCACAATGATCGGTTTTGATAACAATCGACTATCGGTTTTCTCCATAAACTTTGAGAACATATCAATATCCAGATGGAGAACACCTTCTGGGCCGAACGGATCATTTGATTCGTGGAAAATCGGCGATATCAAAGAGGTGTCTTCTGGTTCGGTTTCTGGTGTTGTCCGCATTTTTGAGATGGCTATCTGTTTTTGTTATAGTGGTTCCTTGAAAAGCCAATCCAGTGTCTGTAAGTTTTGATAAGATGATTTGAAAAAATGAGTAAACAACGACTGGTCAAACAAAAATCGATAATTTGGTCAAGATAGCGGTGAGTTTTCTGATATGCTCAACTGTTAAACTAATTCAAAGTTTTGAAGCTCTTTTTTTGAAAATTGAGAAACATTTTAGAAGAAGTTACGATGAAGTCCGGTTTCGCAAGAAAAACAGCGTTCGCTGTCGCCGCGAAAAATAAAACAACAAGTGACCCAGAACGCGTGCCAGGAATTGCGAAAAAACCGCGCCGCGTTGCTATTCTGGCTCCGCCCTTATTTTCATTTTTGCATGCACGTTTTTGGAAGCTTTTTTTCCATGTTTTCTGATCAACTTCAACTTGTTTCAGCATTTTTTTACATTATAAAAAAAAATACTACGCATTTTTTTGTTTTTGAAGAGTTCTCAAAATTTTTCGAAAAAACGAAAAATTTTGAAAGTTTAGGAAAAATCGATACCCCAAATATTTTTTAATGATTCATGATGAATACATTTGAATACTGGTAAGAATTGTATATTTTAAATCTCGCTACAGATTCGTAATAATTGATTTCTCTGAGTTGTTGTTAAGAATATTGTTTTTTTCTTGAAATATTGCACAACATTTTGAAATGTTGCAAAAGCTTGTTTTGTTTGTATATATGTATATATATCGTGAAAGTTTAACTCATCTTTCATTTGCAAATTTGGCCTATACTCATTGCGAATTACGAAAATTTGACCCGTTTTGAGGGCTCAAGGTCGAATGACATGTAAGGTTATCATTTAAAGTTGAAAAAAAAACACTCCACTAGCGGAAGTTTCATTACCTCTCATTTTCATGAATTCGATTACTCTTTTCACGATGAATTATTTTTTCAGGGTATCAAAAATGTCGAATTGGAACGTGAATGCTTCGGCTTTTGTGCCAAACGTTAACGCCCGGCCATTTGTTCCCGGACAACCATACAATGCGCCAGCTGCCGAACAAACTCCGCCACCACCACAAAGCTGGGAGGATCAAGAAGACTCCTCGCCAGTTGTAGAAAAAGCACCACCAGTTGTTCAAGAAGAAGCTCCAGTTAAAGTAGCAGAACCTGCTGCAACTCCAGTTAAAAAAGAAGCATCTCCAGAAGAAGATGTGGTTGCACCACTCGCTAAAAAATTCCAGAGAACAGTTTTTGTAGATGATGGAACACATAAAGAACATGTTAATATGGTATTTGTAGGACATGTTGATGCTGGAAAATCTACCATTGGAGGTAATATATTCATTCTTATAATATGTATTAAATGAGAAAAGCTTAGGACAATTAATGTATTTGACTGGTATGGTTGATAAAAGAACCTTGGAGAAATACGAAAGAGAAGCTAAAGAAAAAGGACGTGAGAGTTGGTACCTTTCATGGTGTATGGATACCAATGATGAAGAACGTGACAAAGGAAAAACTGTGGAAGTCGGTCGAGCGTACTTCGAAACTGAACGTCGTCATTTCACAATTCTCGATGCTCCTGGTCACAAGTCTTACGTTCCAAACATGATTGCTGGTGCTACTCAAGCTGATTTGGCTGTTCTTGTTATTTCTGCGAGAAAAGGAGAGTTCGAAACTGGATTCGATCGAGGAGGCCAAACGAGAGAACATTCTATGCTGGTCAAAACTGCGGGTGTCAAGCATTTAATCATTTTGGTAAACAAAATGGATGATCCAACTGTTAAATGGGATATCGAACGATTCAAGGAGATTGAAGGAAAATTGACACCATTTTTAAGAAAGTGTGGATTCCAAAAAACTGACATTACCTATATTCCATGTTCTGGATTGACTGGAGCCTTCTTGAAAGAACGACCAGCTGCTGCAGATGGGTCCTGGTACACGTGAGTGATAAGCCTAATTTGGAAAACTTTCAAAACTAGATTTTCGCCCATGTTCGCAGTTGATAGAAAATTATCTGAAATTTGTCCAAAAATAGTATCAATAATTTAACGATTACCGAAACAAGACGTTTCATTGCCAGATCATTAACGCCTCCTATCAGAAAATTAGAAACAAATAAGCTATCAAACATAACATTTTGCAATATAATTTTTCCAGTGGTCCAAACTTCATTGAATTCATCGATTGTCATCTTCCTTCATTCAAACGTGATTTTGATGGTCCGGTTAGATGTATCGTTGTTGAAAAGTACTCTGAAATGGGAACAGTCATCATCGGAAAAATGGAATCGGGATGTGTTCAAAAGGGAGATACCCTTGTTGTGATGCCTAATAAGGTTAAAAATAAACCCAACGAAAATGAGAAAAAATTAATTCTTATTATATTCAGCAACCTGTACAAGTTCTTCAAATCTGGGCTGATGATGTTGAGGTTGAAAGAGTTGTTTCTGGAGATAACATTAAGTTCAAACTGAAAGGTATTGAAGAAGCCGAACTCCAAGGAGGATTCATCATCTGTTCTCCTGATTCATTGGCAAAAGTAGGAAGAGTTTTCGATGCTGAAGTTTTTGTTCTCGAACACAAATCGATTATTGCATCTGGTTATTCGTGTGTTATGCATATTCAATCTGGTGTTGAAGAAGTCAATGTCAGAGTAAGTTCATATAAACGTTTCGAAGTATAGAATAATTTATCAGGGTGTGATTGCTACAATTGACAAGAAGACTGGTGAAAAGAAACGAGCGAAATTCGTGAAACAAGACGAGAAATGTATCATGCGGTTAGAAAGTCCAGAACCATTTGTTATTGAGCCTTTCAAGGTAAGAATTCAAAAAAAAAACATTTACTAGGAAATATTGGGGATCAAATATCTGGACCAATTTTATGTAATGTCTCGGTGTCAAAAATACAAATATATATTTTTTGGACTGTAATTCGATCGAAAAAAAAATACAGCTATTGTAAACTGAAACCAGAGTTTTTTGAAACAGTTTTGTTAGTATATTCAAAGTTGGAATTTCGTTTTTAAACAAGAAAATCAAAAAGTGTTTAAATTTTTCGTCAGAAAATGATTGTATACAACAGAATAGAAGACAAAATTCAAACTATCACATCTTGATCTGAATACCTTCCAGGACTACCCATATTTGGGCCGATTCACACTCCGAGACGAAGGAAAGACCATAGCAATCGGAAAAGTCTTGAAAGTCATAGAGTAAATGAACTCTTCTTCCGTATTTTCTATTTATAAACATGTTATCATTGTTGATTTTTTTGTAACAAAACGTTTGTTTTTCCCCACCGGTTTTTCTTCTCCGTCTTCTCTCTTTTTTATATATTATTTTTACTATTTCTATTTGCGTGTGATATTAATTTTCAATTTTTCTCAAAATATCTGGAACTCGCTTTCAACTTTTTAGATAAATTTTTTCTGTGAATTTATTGAAGATTTCATTGTTTTTTTAAAGTTCGAAAAGTTTCAGCCCAATTTCCTATATTTTTTTATTTTGGTGAGGATTTTCAGCTTTGAGTTTCCAGATCAGATGAAATGAGAAATCGGGTAATCGAATTATACAAAAATTTGTATCATATGGGAAAAGAATATCCAAAAGGAAGTCAGTGGTTTCATGAAAGGCTCAAAATTGCATTTCTGAAAAATAAGGTACTTTAGACGAGAAAAATACTCAAGAAATGAACATAGAAAAATTTCAGGATGTTTCGGACCCTCAAAAAATCGATGAACTGATAAAACGCGGTGATTTCGTTGTCAAAGAGATCGAAGCTCTTTACAAACTTCGAAAATATCGAGCAATGAAACAAAGATATTATGAAAAAGACGAAGAAATCGAAAAAGAAACAAAGAATTTCGAAGAAAAAGCACAAAAAGTTTGAATTTTATTTATTATTAGGAGAACGCCTCCTTTTTAATTATGTAATTAATGTACCTGAATCAATGTATTAAATATTTGGAAGATAACTTCGATTATTGTTATTGTTATGAGATGTTTGAAGACTGAAGTTCTTAGAAACTAAGTTGGTTGAATTGCCATTGAGAAGTGGAAGATAATTCGGACTCTGAAATGTGGACTTATTGATTTGGTATTTGGAAGGAAAGAATAGTATGATTAAAGGTAAATCTTAATTTTATAAATTAAAAACTTAATCTTAAAAATATTAACCTAAAAAATTAATGGTAAAGACTGTTGTATTGAGAAAAATTAATCAAGCTAAGAATTTGTCGTGTGAAAATTCATATTGAAAAATCTAGAGATACGATTATAGCCCGACTCATTTTTCTCCGGGTCGGTCTCAAAGAAAAAACCAGTCAGAATATAAATCTCATCTTAAGCTCAAAATATTCGTATCTGAATTAACCATGAACCTCAAAAATGGGCCAAGTTCGATATTTCGGAATTTTTCTGATTCGGGCTATAAAACTAAACCGTGTCCTAAACTTGCTGATTGCAACACAGACATGGAAAATTAAAAAGTTAGACATAAAATTTGAATTTGAGAAGATCACATATTCAGTTCACAAAACCTTTTTGTGTGTCAACCAGACGTGAAAATTAGAAACCATGTTCTTGGATCTGTATTAAAAGAACTTCACAAAAGTAGCATCGAGTAATCATTTTGGGTTGATAGAACTCTTAGAATATTCTTTCCATACAAATCTTAACAGAAATTTAGAAATAGTTGTGTAAATTCAGAGAATTTTGACAACATCTTCAATAATTGTTGGTTTTAAAAAGTTCCAAGGGCAGTCGAAAATTAAATCCAAATCAAAATTAATTAATCGACGTTTCGGACCATTCCAGTATCGTACGATCCAGGGTTTACTCCTTGACATTTATTCTTTTTTCACTCACTCTTTTCTGCGTAGTTTGACCTGTTGTTGAATTCTCATCCAGTCGCAATCTAAGTGTCCAATTTTGAAACATTGGATGTTGCATTAATTCGCTACAAGACCAACGACGATCTGGTGACATCTCAAAACATTTCTAAAACAAAAAAATAAGATAAAAACATTGTAAATAGATAGACATACATATAAGAAATCGAGTTGTCCACTACTGCAATTCGGAAATCTAGAAGGAAGTGGTTCTTGATGTTCGGGTTCAGGAATTGATAATCCATAAAAGAATTGATTATTCCGGAATATTGTGAGATGACGTGGAATGAATTCACCTGCAAAAATAGTGTAAAAGGTTACTCTAGCTCTAGCGTATAAAATATTTTGGTAACCATAGTTTTTTAAAATATAGACTTAGATTTATTATTGAGTTTCTTGCACCGTAGAATCTGTATTTGGTTTTGAAATATGACGAAAATTCCGTTCAAATTGAGATACTTGCCATTGATGTTGTTTGAGCTTTGGACTATTTGAAAATAAGGTTAATTTAATTCTAGTTCTCTCAGTTAAAATTGAGTTTTTTTGGGTGATCGAAAAACAATAATTGTAAGAAAACTTTTGGTGTTTTGATATCAGAATTAGATTCGACTGATTGAAGAAACCAAATGATGAATTCATTACCATATCAGAAGTCTGATATCAAAATAATAAAGTTTATAATAAATTGATATCAGAAATTATTTCTATTTTTTATTATCCGGAACCAACTAACTGTGGTAGAGAATTCAAACTAACAATAAGTAAAGGAAAAGTTCCAGATCTAATTAACGCTTCCATCTAAATAGTTCTAATCCAAGCTCATTATACCTAATGTTTTCCTGATCAAAAATAATTGATCAACATCACTTTTTCCCGGCCATAATGCTTCTCCAGTCATCAATTCCGCATATACACATCCAATTGCCCAAATATCAACAGGCGGTCCATATTGAACATCACCAACAAGCAATTCCGGACTACGGTACCATCTTGTGGCTACATAATCTGTGTACATTTCAGTTGTATCTGAAAAACTACTGTACATGTACACATGTACTGTAAACAAGATAACTAACTAATAATACGAGCAAAGCCAAAATCTCCCAATTTGACTTGATCATTTCTGGTCAGAAATATATTTTCAGGCTTGACATCTCTGAAAACAACGGATGTGGATTAGATGGAGAAGGGTACTGTAGATACCTGTGAATACATTTATGACTATGACAAAATCGAAGAGCTTCTAAAAGTTGGAAAGTTATCTTTTTCGTCAATTCATCGTTGACTCTGAAAAAAACATTGATTTGATTTAGAAAACATCGATCAATTTTTATTACCCAGTTGGATTTTTTTCGAGTTCGTGAAGAACTGTTCGATCACAAAGTTCGAAAACCAGGTGCAATTTTCGGTTCCTTTTGAAGACTTCAATCAATCCAACAAGATTTTGATGTTTTAATTGCTGAAATTAATATTGTAAAAGAAAATATTTGAAAATTGATAGAAAACTCTACTTTTAGCATTCGAATTTCGCGCAAAGCGATTTTTTTGATATGTGGATCATCTTCGGTTTCAACGAACTTTTTGATGGCAACAATCTGAAAAAGAATTGACTGAAAATGGGAAAATAAGGGATACTGGATAACCTGTCCATTTTCCTTATTTCTACATTTGAATACGACTCCATATGATCCTTCACCTAGTTTTGATATTCTTTCATATTTGTCCATTGCTTCACATTTACGACGAGATGAACTGCAAAAATAGGATTTTGAGATATGTGGAAAGGTTCCAAGAACATGTTTCTGAATCAATGTAAAAAAAATGATTTCTGAGTAGAGGCCCATTAATGAAACCCGAAAATTGGTATAACAATCCACAAGGTTTCTAAGAAGAACGACATCCTTAATGGGACCGTGTTGAGGCCTTACGGAATCGGCCCAAACATTCAAACGGTTCCCTTAATCTAGACCTACTTCATGAACTTCATCTATATCGGGCCTAAAACAGGTTATCAGGTTATCAAGCTCGAAATTCATTCTCAGAATTAAAAAAAATAACGAGATCAGATCGTGAATCTGGGTCACGAGGTTCTGAAATTCTTGGTTTTGCTGATTTTCAATTTTTGTAGCTTGCTTGAAAAAACTTGGCCCGATACAATTTTCATGGTCACTCAGTTCAACAGGCCAAAAGCTGGAACAACTACACAAAATGTGCTAATTTTTATAAAATCACGAAAAAAAAAATATGATCAGACAAGAAAAAAAGTTCTTCAAGCTCCGTTATGTAACGAATGCAGTATTAATTACTCCAGACTTTGGCTTCAAGTATTTTCCGACTTTTAGCTCTCTTCAAATTTGGTAAATTCTGAGACAATCTGTTTGAATTCTACCTAGTCTAATGAAACATAAACGAACATGTTCGCGAACAGGACAATTCAACTTTAAAAAATGATGACCTGAAACGTACAGGATAAAAAATAGATTTAGCCCAATTTTTCTTTTGATTTGGTCCGTTCCAGGATCCACCATAATCTTTGAACATCGATTTAATTTTATTGGTTTCAAAAATTCTTTTTTTTTCTGCAAATTCGAAAAAAGGTTGTTTTTGATAGCCTCCTCTATTTTTTAAAAAGTTGTGAATTTTGTTCAAAAATTCTAAAACTTCTTCATTCTAACAAAATCATAAAATTATTTTATCAAATCTGTGATGAATAATGATAATAATAATAATATATTATTTGGTTTCTTAAAATAACAAAAACGTACGATTCGAAAAAAAAGAATGCGCAGGTCGGATTGGCTTATGTGTGTGTGTGAAAAAAAGAGAATAATAGAGATATATAGATATCTCTATGGTTACAACATATACTTATTGCCAAAAACCGAAGAGAAAACACACAATTCTGATAATATTAGAATACATTTTGGGCTCACAAATCAGGAGAAAAAAATGGATTTGTGGCAAAAAATAATTAGATTTTTTCTATTTATATGGGTTAGTCAATAATCACATGGAAAAAACTAGACATTTTCAGGTGAAAAATGAGAATTATAATAGTTTTATTTTTAGTTCCGGAAATGAGCTGGGGAAAATGAAGGAAAATTAATATTTTCAGATGAAACTTAGAATTCTAAATTTAAAAAAAAACAGTGAAATATTTCAAGCCTGTTTCAGAAAATGTGAAATCCTTTTTTTCTGAAGCTGATTTGAACGGCTTCAAAGTTGAAGTTTTCAGAAAGTCTGAACATCGATATTTTTTTGGGGTTCGGATCAGGAGGTCTGAAATTTTCTGATTTAGAATCTGAAAATGGGCAATCTCTAAATCTGATCAGGTCCAGTTCAAACGCTAACTTGTGGTTTCACTCTTGAATAATGTTTTTTCGAATTTTACATCAATTCAGATAATTTTTGGATCCGCATAACTATTGTGAGGTTGAAATAATTAGACCATTGGAAGAGAAACCAATATGGCCGAGAAAACCAGAATAAGACAGTACATTTTGAAAAAGAAAAAAGAACAACAGAAAAAAGATGACACGTTTGCAAACGTTTATCAACGTGTCATCTTTGGCAGACGTGTCTTTAAAGGAAACAACTGAACTGAGCTAGACTTGAGTCTTGTAGCGATTAGATTACGGTTTTTAGTAGTCGCCCATCAAAAAAAAAATTCTAGGCCGCTCTCTAATTTTTTCGTCTTCACAATATCAGAAATTTAAAATTTTTGCACCTTATTGAGATCTAGCTTATTGATCGAAACACTTTTCAAATATTCAAGTTTAACCTGAATTCCCAAAAAACCTGAATCGGACCTGATTTATAATGTTAGTTCCACTTGGGCGAACTTTCCGAATGTCTGGGTCCGTTTTAGAATTTTTCATTTTGGATTGCACGTTATTGAAATTGGTCCCATTCAGGAACTTCACAGAAATTACAGGCTTGGGCCGATTTTATCCGATTAGGCCTTTTTGTGTTTCCATGAAAGTAACACGAACATTTTAGAGAATTGTTTCTTCCGAAGTTATTTTCTTATTCCCATTCCATGTCCGAATATTTTGTCATTCTCCACAAAATAATAATCCCCTCCTAATTTCTCCTTCTTCTTCTTCTTTTTTTTGCTCTTTCGTCTTCACTAAAAAAGGACCTCCTGGCACCAAAAAAGGTCCTCTTCTTCACCATGGAAACCAATAAATCCGCTTCTTTTTTTGGAATAAGGAAATGACGAGAGGATTATTATGAAAGTCTGCTTTGCAGGGTTTGAGAAATGTTAGCATGGGAAATTAAAGTGACACAGTTAACAGAAAAAAGTGAGAAATTTTTGAATGTTTGGAAACGAGCCCGAGCAATAAAATCACATAAGATTTATAAGAAAAAAAGAATAGGAAATCAAAAATCGACAATTTTAGATTGCAGCCCTATTTGAGAGAGAAAATTAAAACTACAGTAAATTAAGACCGAAGACTTACCATAAGGATGAAAAATCATTTAATCAATTTCGAAACACCAAAAAAGGACCTATTTTCGGACATGGAAATAAAAAGAAAAAACTTCATAACTGATTGTATTTCTGGGGAATCGGACACCTTCCGATTTTCATCAAGTACAGAAGTCCGTTTCAGGAAGATTAGCAAACAGTTTTTTTTGGAATCTGGTTAGATATTTGGACCCGATAAAAATTGGGTCGAATGCGGTTTTTCATAGCCAGATTCAAGTACCATTTTGTTTTTGAGTAAGTAACACAGAAATCACTACTTTATGATTTCTGAATGGAATTTCACCGAAATTTCAAGTTGAGAATCGACTTCTACGGCTCTTCTCGGTTATAATAAACAATAGTTCGGAAAAAAAAACTTTAAAAATTTCTTGAAAACAAGTTTAGTGGAGTATCTAACCCGTAGCAACTAATCTTGACATTGAATCCAATGAAATCATTCTTGTGATTCTTGTGATTTTATTTTAAACTGAAATTTGATTTCGACTTTGGAACTTTTCCAAAAATATGGTTAAACGTTTCTGAAAAATCGAACTCGTGTATTTAATCAATCCTGATCAGTTTATTTTTTTTCCATCTGAAAACAGTTCGATAAATCGAACAAAAGTTCACATTTTAGATAGAAAAAGTAATTCAGATTCTTACAAGATCTGATTAATTTCCTCTCAATAAAAAAACTAAAGATTTCTTTAGATTTATTTTTAGGTTTGTTTTCAACGTGACACATCGTAGTATGAACATTTCCTGATTTCCCAATTTTTCAATTTCATTTTGAAATTCTCCCAAAACTGACCTTCTTAATGGAAAGAATAGATTGTTCTCCATTACTGTAAGTGCTTCGATTTCGGCAAAAACCATATCTTCGCTGAAAGGAAGTTATATTGACTGAAGGAAGACGAAAAAAGAAAAATGTATGTTTGAATAATTTATAATCACGAGCAAGAGTCCGGAAATGTAGTTTTTACTAATAACACACAAAATTTCAACATTAGCATATTTAGAAAAAAGAACAAAGTTTGACCAGGCAGGGTTCGAACCTGCAATCTTCTGATAAGAAATCAGACGCCTTATCCATTAGGCCACAAGATCACAAAGAGAAGCTTGCGGAATTATCAAGAAAAAAAAAAATAAGAAAAGAGTATTTGAATTTCAGGTTTTTCATGCAAATCAATATGAAAAGAGTACCTAATCCGTTTCTAATCTACTATTCATAAAATTCCTAACAATAGGAGTAATAAATTGTGCACATGTTTCGTTTAACCAACAAACCTTTGAGTTTTTTCGAGTTTTGCCGGCATCAATTTCTTCCTGTTCAACGCGTTTTGTGGAGAACAAGTTTGTTTTTTAGCGGAAAAAGGCGATGTTGGGATTATTTGTGGGCACGATTCGGATATTTGTAGCTGGAAAAAATTGTATATTCATATATGATGTGCAAGAAAGCGAGATCAGATTATTTTTAGACATCGTAAAATAAACTCTCAATAGTAATCAATTTTCAGAAGTAATAAAAAATTACTTTCTTAATTTATTATTTCTCAAAGTTTAACAAAAAAATCAAACATTTGAAAAATAAAAAAATAAAAGCTTTGACCCAGGCAGGGTTCGAACCTGCAATCTTCTGATTAGAAGTCAGACGCCTTATCCATTAGGCCACAAGGCCACACAACTGCTTTTTCCCAATTCCCATTATAAACTAACCTTCTCACAATCGTTGTCCACTTTTTCATTAGGCTTTTGCTCCAAATTTGCCAAAAATGACAAGCATCTTTTCCGCGCACCAGGTGACGCGCCCTCTTTCATATTTCCACTCTTCGTTTCCAAGCACCACTTTTGAAACATTCGTAAAAACTGGAAAAAAACTAAAAAATTTTGAGGAATGTTTTATTCAAAAACCCATAATCGGCTCAAAGGGAAAGATTTTCAGCTCAATTCTGAAAATATCTGAAAATTTCCGGTTGAATTGCATACCTATCTAGAAAAGAAAAAACAGCACCAAGACAACAAAAAAATAACCAAAAAAGGGACCTTTTTGTGAGCTCCGAAAAAGAGAGAGCAATTAGGAAGAGACGCAGAGAAAACACTCAAAATATTGTTCAAAATTGAATCGCTACCACACGATTACTGTAGTTTCAATTTTCAGCACGAAATATTTCCATAACAACACTATTTTATATGAAGAAAACAATGTTCTTTGGGTTCTCTGACTCGCAGAATCTGATTCTGATATCAAAATACGCTGAAAATACATTTCAGTATGAGAAAATGTCACATTATCAATAGAGCGCGTGGTACCGATTGAATTTCACCTTGTATCCTCAAAAATAGACCTACAGTACTCTAGAAACTTGTCCAAAATGAAAAGAGTACAGATCTTTTCCAAAAAAAATATTATCCAATGAATAAAATTTGCAAATAAATACGCATTTTGAACAATATTCAAATTTTCAACAAAAAAATGATGCTCATTTTTGTGCATTTTTCATTGACATGACCTTCTTTATCTATTTATTTATTTTTCCTTTTTTTTGTCGGATTTCAATAATATTCCCACGATGCTTTTTTTAGGCCATCAAAATAAAATTAGAAAAAGCCATCGAAAAACAAAAAACGAACCACTTAATTCAGTTTTGCAACACTTTTCATTATTATTCTACTCGCTTTTTTTTTCTTTTTTTCGTTTTTTTTTTGCAAAAAAGTTAATTCTAGTATATACTAAAAATAGTTCAAATTACAGTATTTTGGTTTTTCTTATTTTCCTTCGAATTTTCTTTGTTGTTTTTTGATCACATTTTCGGTTTCCAATTTTCTGGTTAAAATATGTGTGTGTGTGGTCCATTTTTTGAATTTCAAATATTTTTCAAATTCACAATTTTGAGATGAGATATTTTCTGAATATAACAGAGTTAGGCTCTCAAGACAAACCGACCTGTTTCAGTCAGAAAACGAAAAATGAGGAAAAACACATTTTGAGGAGTTTGAAGCGAAAGACACGTGAAAAGGATTAACTTAAAATATATCCTTCCATTTTTCTCAACTCCACAAGCTTTTCATTTTCAGGCTCAATGTTTCACATTGAACGAGAATCGGTTTTCTCAAATCGGGTTCAACCCAACGAATGGTTATTTTTAATCCGTTTCAATTAAAAATAAATAAATGAAAATCGTGTCCAGCCTTATTTTTATTCTGGCTCTGATTCAGTGAGTTTTTTTAGAGTAGCCGTACGATTTTGGAAATATCATGTTGGACCCGTTAAAAATATGGCCCAGTGATTCAGAATTCTTCGTCTCATCCTGGTCTAATTTCGACCTTTGATTTTTCCCACTTCAAATCCGGGAATGATATTCAACTGTGCCGAAAATTCGTGAAAACAAGGTAAAACGCCAGAAAAATATGAAACACTGTTCCCATGGTATTTTGCTATCTGAAGATTTCAAAAAGACAATCAAAAATGAACATGTTTATTATACTTAAGGTGCTCCATATCCACACGAAGCAACTAATACAGGTTTATCTTGTGCATACATCCAATTATTACTGGAACTTGAGTTACAAATCAAATTAGCAGTGAAATATGGACTCGCCAATGTGATAACGTTCTGAAAATAAATTGATGGTTAGAAGGAATGGTGAAAAATCGAGTCAAAACTGGAACACCTAGAGCTAGGCGGAACCTGAAAGTTCCCTGAGCCCAGGTTACACTCAACATCGGGTGATTTTCTATTTTTTTAGAATTATTATTAGCTTTATTATTTTGAAACTACAAATGACTAATTTTGTTTTGAAAATTAGATTAAAAGAGATTTTCCAATTCGCTGCCTAGATCAGTTCAATTTACTTACCGTATAGAATGCATTTGTAGCCAATCCCCATATCAATTGAGTTCCAGTTATATTACTCGGAGGAGTACAATCAAATTTCAATGTTGCATTTTCACATGTTCCAGAAATTGTATATGTCGGGATATACACGGTTTTATTCAAAAATGCGGCCTTAACTGTAGGACCGGCTAATTCCATTATTCTGTCTTTTGTTCCATTTACAATTGGACCACATGAACATTCTGAAATAGGCTATTTTCAGAGATTCGGACAAAATAAAGATAAGGTGTGATTTATGTGCATTTTTATACCTGGTTGAATGTCACATGATAAAATATAACTAACTGATATGAAGAGAAAGAACAGAAAATATTTCGAATCCATAACTTCCGATTTTGAATTTTTGATATGGTTTTCGTTCTCTTTTTTATACTTTAATTAATTTGTGAGAAAATATGAAATATTAATTCTTTTGTAATGATAATTCTATAAATTGTAAGAGAAGGAAGAGAAAAGGAGAACAGGAAGAAAACGTCGAAAAATTAAGGGATTCTGAGCAATCTGGATATCTTCAAGGGGAAGCTAGTTCTGAAAAATCCAAAAAATCTGGCGAGAATAGTTTTTATTTATTTTAGTCCCAAAATCGGAAATATGGCCTCAGATTAGGGTCAAACATTTTTCAAGTTTTTTTTTTCATCTCATGTTACAGTTTTGATAAGAGTTGTTTTAAAAAAAGAGGATTAAGAACGGAAAAGGTCAAAGTAGGATATCACAATGTTTCAGAGATTATTTTTTCTTATAAATAACGTGAAGCTTTTCATTCCAGGCAGAGTTTTACAAACGATACTCCGAAACCGTATTCCGATGCCTTAGAAAAACTTTGCCGTTGAAACGGTTAACATTTTGATATTATCTGGTTTTCTCATGGCACAACCATTTCTACGAAGTTATTTTTCTATTCTTATTAATTGTTAGAATTAAAATCCGACCTAGTCATGTTTAATCAAAAATCACTCACGGGTGCCATTACCTTCATTTTCACCAGAAACATTTTTTTTGGTCTTCGCTCTTAAAATCCTTAAAACCCCATAAATAATTTTGATTGTATATGAGCCCGGATTTAGCCAATTAATAGAATTTAAAATAGATCATCGCTGTCAACCAATTTCAAATATTTTTCTTTCAAAAATCATATTTTTAAGAAGTTGAACTCGGTATAGTAGGAATGTCTTATAGACCTTATTTGCATATAGAAACTAGAACCAAGTTTCAGCTAATAAAACGAGCCCGAGGATCAAACTCATTGATTATATTTTTAGATTAATTTTAGAACCAGTAAATTAGCCGATTCGCAAGGGAAATCCAACTACATAGTCGCCGGTTCAGATTTTTCGTTAGAATTGCACATTTATAGAACTAGATCTCCTGATTCACGTCCGGCTTTTCTTATTCACCTGTGATTTTTGCGAGAAAAGTTATGAATTTTAGAATTTTGGGAATCTTCGAGAATTTTCATTGAAGATAACTGACCTTGAACAAGTGAAAATAAATATATCTCTATGTTGAAGTTACATTCAGTTTTTAATGGTTCATTTTTATAGAAGATGTAGTGAAAATTAAAACTTTTTTCACAGAAATCTCAGGTGAAAAAGAAATACAGAATGCTAAGCAGGAGATCGAGTTCTGTAAGTGTACAAATTTTGAGGAAATAATAAATAAATTCCAATAATCGTTGACCTAGTTGAACAGTTCGTACTTCAAAAACTTCAAGACTAAGCTTCAAATAATTTTTCAAGTGCTACAGTTTTGAGCTCTCATTTATTGGATTTAGATACTTTATTTTTTATATAACCCAAGTTCCTTATGCTCTTTCTCATTTCCACTTTTATTTTTATTCCCTAAAAACTAGCAATATATTTTTTGCAGATCAAACCACACATATCATAAAGTGCTCTTCTCCTTCTTCTTCTTCTTCTTCTTCTTCTCTCTATCCTTATTCATTCATTTATTCATGTTGCAAAATTTCAACTCATTTTTTATCTAAATGTATTCATCATCTTCATCTCGATCGCCGCCAACGCGTCCATTTTCTGCCGCAGCGATCATTTCATTTTTGCTGGTTTTCTCCATGTTTCTAATCGGTTTTCTCTATTTTTTGGTCATCGAAAAAAGTGTCAATTCAATTTATTCGAATTTGGATTTCAAATGGCATCCTGAACAAATTCCATTAAATCATAAACCATTTCTATATGAAGTCAAACTCAAGTTCTATTTCTCATGGAACAGGTCAGTTTTTGATTTCTTTTTTTGAATTGAATTATTTATTCATAATTTGGAACCATTTTTTTGTGCAGAAACATGAGTTTTGGAGAAAATGAAAATCAAGTTGATGGAATGATCAAAATGCACTTCGAATCTGGAGGGGGTTCCAGAATACTTGTACATGCTAAATCTGAACTTCATATTGGAGAATGTCTACTTTTTGATGAAAATGGGCGGAAAATTGCAGTCAAAATGAAAAGTCGAAATAAAGACAATGAATTACTGGATATAAGACTAGGACTGGAAATGATTGAAAAAAAGAACTATACATTGAAAATATTATATCGAGGAGAAATATCAACGGATAAACAACATGGATTGTTCAGAATACCCTATTCGGATGACAAAAAGTGAGTTTATCTCATAATTTCAGGAATTTTCTCAAAACGAGAGGTTTTGATGTTGACATTCTGAAAAAGTCAATGTTTTCTATAAATTCGTTCTAAGCTTATCCCCATCAACGTTTTATCTTTTGTAAAATCAGTTTTCTAAAGAAACCAGATTTTAAAGAAAATTATAGTTTTTGAAACTAGAAAAAAATTTCACTCAATTTTATTGGCACTGTTGATCTGTTTCTAGATTTCGATTTCAAACCAACTGAAAACAAATATGTGTCATTTATAAAATTGATTATAGATCACTTGTTACAGATACATAATCGCTACTCATCTTCAAATGAGCGAAGCCCGAACTGTCATTCCTTGTATTGATGTTCCGAGTGCAAAAGCTCATTTTGATGTCACATTAATCCATCCAATTGGAACGCATGCAGTATCAAATATGATCGAAAATAATATATCAAATGATGGAAAATGGACAACAAGCATATTTAATCGAACACCATTGATGTCTACTTATTTGTTCGCTTTTGTTATTTCTGATTTTCCATTCCTCGAACGAATCACGGTCAAGGGAGTTAGGGTAGGTTATAATTCGTTTTCCCTATTTTTCTGTTCTGTATTTTGTTTCAGACTCGTGTATATTGTGACCCTGAAAAACTGGAAAACATAGAGTTGGCCGTGTCGATTCTTGGTCCACTTCTCGAATTTTTCGAGCAATATTTCAATATATCATATCCACTTCATAAATTAGGCAAGTTTCGAACCATTTACAATACTTTTACATAGTTTTTCCATCCAATCAGTTTGTTCGTTTTGTTGTTTTCCACGTAGATTTGTTAGAATTGCAACTTGAACATTTCGATTACTGTAGCCAATTGCTTCGGTTCCAGCAAGAGATCCAATATGATAAAGAGATCCATCAAAACCTGGAATGAAACTGGAATTTGTGAAGATCAAGGAAAATATGAAACTTCTGGAAAGGACCCAAAAACACTGAACCTTTTGTGAATCAGAGTAGTTTAAAAAGTTTTTTTTCGGAATTACACTTCAAAATCTTGGTTTTCTGTGTTTTTTGTTGGTCAGAATATGATTCAATGAATCTAATTTTACTCTTTTTCATTCACATATTCATTTTTATTTGAAAATAGTACAAACATTTCCAGAAGAAAACTAGTTATGTGAATTGAGTTGAACCTGGATCTCTTGTGCCATTCTTACCTAACTGTATTCCTCTTCCATATGTCCATCTGACAGCTGAAGGTGTTATCATCCAACGATATTTTCGAAGTTTATTTCTCTCCAGGTGATTAAACAGTTTTGCTACCTCAAAAAAAAAAATTATTTCAGAAAAAGTTTGGAATAATGTAGTTTCCATATTCACAATGATTCATTATTTTTAGATTCTAGGTCATGTTTATCCTTTTTTCGATGTCATATTCGTCTCCTAAAAAGCACTTTTTGATGAAAAAAAATTTATGAAATGAAATTTGAAAAATTCAAAACTAATTATAGTAGTTTTGAATTTATTTTCACTTTTGTCATTCTTGAGTGAAACCATAAAATTCAACGTGATGCAAAAAAAAGAGTTTAAAAATAAAACCAGTTTCAAATTTTAAATTTATGACTTCAGAAGATACTTTTTATGAATCCTCAGAAATGTTTCTTTTCATTATGACATCATCAGCTCAGAATTCTCATATACTGGAAATTTTCAGAACTTTTTATGGGATCCAAGGGCAGGCAGGTTCGAAAAACTAGGGCCTAGTATCAGATCTCGAATCAGAATAATTTCAAAGATAGTAATTTTCAAGTTTTAGTTTCAGAAAACTGCTATTTCATGCCTGATTTTATCGGTTTCTGGGGATCCGGACTGGTCATTTTTATTAGATATGACGGTATATACTGCCGTTTTATAATATTTATTAATATAATATAAAAGGAGAAGAATATGTTGGGGGAGAGAGCGATAAGAGGGTTAAGCACGAGATATATATAGGTGTTACGTGGACAGGTTTATATCTTATGTCATGGGTGCCGGTTATACATTTTAGAACTTTAACTGAAAATTTCATAAGGTCGAATACGGTCCGACCACCGTTCTGGCCTGTTCTGGCCCACTTACATCTTTTGCTTTCATAGCCCATCCAGCTGCCGAATTCAATCTCGTTGTATTCCATGATGTATATGCATTTGCATTATCATGTGAATAATATAATACTTCCATAATATCCTCATATTCTTTCCCAATTGTCCCATTTATTCCCAATGGTTCGAATATTTTTTGTCGAACATATTGTTCATATGATAATCCGGATACTTTTGTGATAATTCGACCAAGTAGAATATATCCAATATTCGAATAAATATGAGAAACACCCGGATATTGAAGAGGAATCTGCTCAGCGAGCACCGTTTTCAGAAATTCTGTCTGATTTTGTTCCATTCTACAAAGTTATTGGTTTTTGGGCTTATTTAGAAAAATGCTCACTTTTCAAACTCATATTTTTTTGTGTGTGGCCAGGCTCCAGAAGAATGCTCCAGAAGATGAATAATTTTCAAGTTTTTCAAAACATGATGGCAATTTTCATGACATAGATCCCCAAGAATCCCAAGTTCTCCAAAAACCGGAGACATGAGATTCAAATGATTATTATCTGTTAATAATTCTCCCATTGCCATTGCAGTTACCATTTTTGACACAGAAGCAATACGATATCGAAATTCTGGAGTAGCCTAAATCAAGTTGTTGACCACAGTACAGTACTCTCTTAATTTCCTTACAGTGGTATTTCTTATAATATCTGCATATCCATAAGATACTGTATATTCTTCTATATTATCTCGAATTATACTAATTGATATTGATGGAATTTCGAATTGTCTCATATGATTCTCAATCAAATTATCCAATAATTTCCATGAATTTAAAGTTGATATAGATTTTGGAATTTGAGGAAAAGATTTCCATGTGAAGTCTTCACCTTGCCAAAGAAGCCATTTTGGATAATTCGACAAGCCGGATCTGTAAAACTGGTCTATTGTGGGTGAACAACGGAAGCGGTTTGAATGGAATCGGTTGAAAAAATTCTTATAAAACTAGAAATATTTAATTTTTTCAAAATGGGCTAATCATAAATTTTCCTGATATTTATAAAACTTTCACCCATAACTCCTCACCTTTTGGGTGGTAGACTTGCGAATTGTACGACCCTCATTCGTTCTCCAATTGTTTCATTCAACATTTTCCCAATATCCGTCCCATATTGTATTTTTGTTTTTCTTCCGAATCCTTTTCTCCATATCACAATTGCCTTATTTGTCATATTCGATGTTTGATAAGTTTGAAAACAATCACAATAATACCCGCGAAATACTTGAATATCATTCTTTGTCACAATTTCTGTCACCGGACCAGATTCGACGATATAGTGGTTAACTGTCTCTTTTGAATGATGCCAAACTGCGCTAGAAATCAATTATTAAAAAAAGATCATGAAAAAGAGTAACATGTATTTCAAGATGAAGCCGAACATTTCTCACATTTACAACTAGAATCTGATGAAACATTTAATGGTAGGACTGGAGCTAGTCTTTGGGTTAACTAGATTTAATTTCTAACAGGTATCACCTATTTTCAAGTATATACTGGGTTACTTCAGTTTCAGTTTACATCGGATGAATGTTAAAAAGACTGTGAATATCCTTGAAACTGCTGAATCGACCTTTTTGATCACGATCCTGATACCTACGTTTTTCAAAAACTCTGAAGAAACATTTTTTTGTAACTCTGACCACTCCAATTTTTTTCTAGGGATTTTCAAACATCATGATCACAAGTAATGCCCATTTCATAGTTCTACAAGTTTACATAAAAAGTATTAGGCAAAATTTACATGAAAAGGTCCATTTTTCATTCTGTTTCATTTCGAAAAAAAAACCCGGCCAAAAAACTGGGATTTTTTGGTTTATTTGACAAAGGCCTGGTTAAGCTTGAGCAGCCCTCGTGTTAGGCAATGTTTCTAGCATGTTTACAGGTATCCCGAACTATCCCTAGGTGTAACCTCTTAAAAAATCATTTAGGAACCCGTGGTTAAATGCATTTCACTCGCTTTTCTTCTGAAAAATTCATATTTTGAAATTCTGAACTTTATGAACGACTTTCAGATAATTTTTTTTTTGAGCAGTCTCAAAAATATTGCCAGAAAGTCATAATAAAAGGAGCACGCTTACTTTCAGAAAAAAATCCATAACCTTACCTGTAGGTATTTTCCTCTGCTCCAATACAAATATAATTAATTTTAATTCTTTTCGCCGTCATTTCATTTACTTTTCTCTCAATTTCAGTCATATTTGCATCAATCAATACTTCTGAATATCCCGATCCTCGAACTTTGTTCAACACAAAAAATGTTGTATTCAAATGTCTAAGATTTTCAGGTTCAATTAATTTTCAGAAAGAAGAATCTTACTTGTATGAGCATATTGAGTGTATAAGCCATCCATTTCCAGCTCGAATTTCAGCCAATTTCCCGGCCAAATCTGATGCTGATAAATGAAAATATCCGGTATTCGAATTTCCCTCAATTTCAGCAAATTCTGGATATAATCTAGAATTTCTTGTTGCGAATAAATGAGCACTTTGAGGCTCTTTTCGACCTTCCCATAATTCAGTTAATGTTCGGATTTGAACAAATGCTGAAATCGGCGAAAAAAACAAAAATATGAGAAAAAACATGAATTAGGGAGGACTATGTGGAGAGGAAAAAACGAATGAAAACTGGAAATATTGGGAGAGATTTAGAGATATTAGATCAATTGAATAATAATCATAATAGCATATTATATTATGATGTCTATTATTGATATGATTAAACGAGGTATCAGACAACGATTTTTGATGATTTGGATTGGAAAAAAAAAGAGATAAATCGACATTTCAGAGAGACTTTTTGTAAGAAAATAAGTTTTTCTGATATGGCACGGCCAAAGAAAAAGTCATGATCTTCGATTCGGCTGAAATTTTTTTTAGTGAAAGCCCTTAACGTTCCCACCTCAACACACATTTTTATTTGCCAAAAAAATTTTCCCCATTGTGGTGGGAGGGGGTGAAGTGGTGCAGTGCTGAATTTTCAAAAAATCATAACTTTGCTCCCCGTTAATATTTTTTGACAGTTAAAAAACAGTTTTGTTGCAAATTTTAAGACGCACAACTTTTATGTTGAAACTTTTTCTGTATCATTTATCCTAACTGTAGAAACAGAAAAATTGAACTAGGAACATTTCATTTTCACCCATTAGGAAAAATTTCCCCGAAAATTTTATTCTCGCAAAAGATTCCTCATGCCTTTTTACATGTGGAGAAATTTTTTCGAAATTTTTTCAGGACACCTTTCTTTGCGAACCAGACGGTTGAAAACATCCCACAGGCAAAATTACACACAAAAATACACACAAATACAAACTTTTTTCCTCTTTTTTTTTGATACGTTCTGTTTATCTGAAATTGTTAAAATTATTTCGATGTTAAGAATAAATAAAAATATAGGTTTTGTAGAGAATTTCATGCTGAACAAAATGGTATATAACACTTATTACGAAAGCTCGAATTCGCTGAGAAAATCGCTGTTGAAGTTACTCTTTTTTCTGACTTTTTATATTCACTTCAATGTAATCGGATTAAAAAATGGCTAATAACACCTTGTAGGCC
This sequence comes from Caenorhabditis sp. 38 MB-2015, assembly GCA_900536415.3. NCBI lineage: Eukaryota > Metazoa > Nematoda > Chromadorea > Rhabditida > Rhabditidae > Caenorhabditis > Caenorhabditis quiockensis. The sequence goes on along the minus strand of LR551027.1, from coordinate 8,359 downwards.
ATTTCAAGAGCTTTATTTTGATATACTTTTCAATTTTTCACTGAACAAAACTGCCGAAATAAAAGTCATTGAAATGATGCAGTGGCAAAGTTCACGAACCACACACATGAAGAAAACAGGTGTGCAAAAGGCAATTAAGTTTGGAAGCAATTAAATCACTGATATGTTTCACAAAAATGTCTCAACATACAAAGATAAAGCTCTTGAAATGGCATACAAGGTGTTGTTAGCCATTTTTCGATCTGATTACATTGAAGTGAATACCAAGTGTCAGAAAAAAGAGTAACTTCAACAGTGATTTTCACAGCTAGTTGGAGCTTTCGTGAGAAGTGTTATACACCATTTTGTTCAGCATGAAATTCTCTACAAAACCTATACATTAAAATTTTTTTCAACATTCAAATACTTTTAAGAATTTTGGATAAGCAGAACCCATCAAATAAAATAATAAAAAAGTTTGTATTTGTGTGTGTTTTTGTGTGTATTTTTTCCTGTGGGATGTATTCAGCCGTCTGATTCGCAAAGAAAGGTGTCCTAGAAAAATTTCGAAAACATGCTTACACATGTAAAAAGGCATGAGGAATCTTTTGCGAAAATAAAATTTTCGGGGAAATTTTTCCTAATGGGTGAAAATGAACTTTTTCTAATACAATTTTTCTATTTCTACAGTTAGGATGAATGATACAGAAAAAGTTCCAGCATAAAAGTTGTGCGTCTCAAAATTTACAACAAAACTGTTTTTTTAACCATCAAAAAATATTGACGGGGAGCGAAGTTATGATTTTTTGAAAATTCAGCACTGCACCACTTCACCCCCTCCCACCACAATGGTGAAAATTTTTTTTGGCAAATAAACATGTGTGTGGTGGTGGGAACATATAGAGCTTTCACTAAAAAAAATTTCAGCCGAATCGAAGATCATGACTTTTCTTTGGCCGTCACATTTTTGGTTTTTACAAAAAGTCTCTCTTCAGATGTGTTTGTATTGCCGAATTTGGAAGTGGCGGCGATGGAAAATTGGGGATTGATAACTATTCGACAGGCGGAAGCAATGTTTATGGAAAAAAGATTTCCGGTGACACAGAAACAGATGACACAAGAAGTTATTGCACATGAAGTTGCGCATCAGGTAGGACAAAATGTGACTAGGAAGTCACATAAGTGGGTAAAGGTGATGTTTCGGTTAAAAATTCATCAAGGGTATTCCATTAAAAATATGCTCTTTTATTTGAACTCCCTTTACCCCACCTTTAATGGAATTTTTACTCATTTATTTTTTAAACATTTGCTAGAGTTTTCAATATGGATTAGCATTAACTTTTACGGGCTGAAATCAGACAATTAATATTTCCAGTTATGTCCAAAAATATATGAAAAGTCATAAAACGTTGAAGATAGAAAAAAAGTAATAAATACTCGAATCTGTTGTTGTTTTTAACTTCCTATGAATTGCAAATGATTCAGAACAATTTCGATTTACTGAAAAAATGAAACACTAAAACATTTCTTCAAATTACGGAGGGAAAAAATTCTGAAATTAAAGACTCATTTTCTGAAAATATAGTGAAACTTCAAAAAGTCATAAAGCGCGAAGATAATGAATATGCTCCAAATTGCACAAGGAAACAAAACACTTTTGGACTCTAATTTTTTGAAGTGAGTTTTTATAAAAACTAGTACAATTTTTCTGTATTTTTGGGCACAAATGTGTCACATTTGGGACCAAACGGACTATTTTTAGCAGAGTTGTGATAGTTTTTCTAACTATGAAATGTATGTCCTTTTCAAAAGTTCATTGGCATCCTCATATGGTTCATTTCTAAATAGGCTCTAGTTCGATAGCTATATAATGAAGAGCTAGTTTAAAATTGAAAAAAGTCTGGTCTGTTTGAAGTTTCATTGAATAGAAGTTTATAATCTCTATCATCAACTCATTCCCATATTCTTTCCAGTGGTTTGGCAATTTGGTAACAATGAAATGGTGGAACAACCTTTGGCTGAATGAAGGGTTTGCCACAATGATTGGAGTCAAAGCTGTTGATTTTCTTGACAATACAACAACCAGATATGTGAGCATCTGAATCTCCCTTTTACCTCCTCCAAATTATCGGTTTTTCAGGCCGAAATGACAGCTGATTATATGTGTCATGTACTTCGACATGATCAGAAACCAGACTCATCTGCTGTATCCGATAAACGAATTGACAGCCAGAACTTTTTGAATTCAAACAATCGAGTTATTGTATATAAAAAAGCAGCAATTATAATTAGAATGATCGAGAGATTAGTAGAAGAAGATGTATTTCAAAAAGGACTTCATCTATTTCTCGACAAAAATCGATATTCGAATGCAGAACACATTGATCTATTTGATGATTTGACACAGTAAGGAAGTTAGATTCTTAGAATCCAAAGAGGCTTTTTTCAGTGTACATAATTCTTCGTCTGGAGGCCATTTGAGTGAACAAGAATTCTCATTGAATGATGTAATGGATACTTGGCTTCGTCAACCTTCATTTCCAGTTGTACATGTGAGAAGAAAGAATGAAAGCCATCTGATTCTCAATCAACAAAGATATAATGTAGGTTATGAAGAGGGCTGGAAGTGGACTGAGACTATTGGATCAAACCATTTCCAAATACTAAACGTGTCCCCTGTATCAGGTCGGAACTCAAATTTCTTTCAATTGAAAATTAAGAAGAGAATTTTCCTAAATTTATGATTTCTACACTGGAATTTTTAAAACCGAGTAATTTTTCGTAAGTTTTATTAACCCATCACTGAGCCCAAGAAGAACTGGAGTTCAGTAAACAGATTCAGTATTATAATCAAAAAACCCTATAAGCCTGGTATGATTCTCTAAATTCGTCTTGGCTTAGATCGTCGAAAGCAATCTTTTTCTAATCGAAATTATTTTTTCAGCACAACCCAATTTTTCGAAGTGATCGCGAGAATTTCACATGGATAATCCCCATTTTCCACGATGATCCTTTAACCGGAAAACATAAAGTGATGTGGATTGTGGATAAAAAAGAAACAATATTTAATAATACTGGACAACTTCTTGTCGATCCACATCAATTAACATATATGAGACTGAATTATAGTCTCGAAATTTATTCTGAAATATCCAAACAATTATTAGAGGATCACACGAAAATACCAATCAATTCGAGGTTAGTTGAAACTACAGTAACCCAATCACAGAATTTTTATTTTTATTTTTCAGAAGTCGTTTAATTGATGACACATTGGCAATGGCTGAAAACGGTCAAATCGACTATAAAATAGCATTCAACATGACTATGTACATGACAAAAGAGGTAATTTTTATTTTTTTTTATTTTCTCGAAGGATTTGAATATCTTGCCCGTTGCACGAATCTTTGACGCAAAGAAACTTCATGATTCAATTTTGAAACATCTCTTTCGTATGGTAACATTGGCACGGGAACTCTGAAAAATGATAGAAAATAAACAAATTGTTAAAGAGAATCGAAGAGTTACCCGTCTTGATCGATGAATGTATTTTGTTGACGGGTTTCGATTCGACGATTGCCAATGGTACCAATGAATCGGTCCTAAAACGAGGATTAGAAATTTTTCTGTAGTTTTTGAAACTGGTCTGAACAAGTAAAACGTTTTCTGAACCGGACTTTCTCCAAATTTTCGAGGTCTTCTCGGGTATTGAAATTTCTGAACATTCACAAAAGGAAGAGAAAAATGAGCTCTGGGTTATTTTCATAGTTCCGGTTCATGAAATTAAATGTGTATCAGAGGTTTACACACAAATTTAGTAATTTTCAAAATCATTTTGTGGCTCAAATACTCACTCTCTTCGAAAAGCAATTTTTCAGTGTTCGGATGTTTTTCAGAAACAACCTCGTTGTTCCAAAAACAATTTGAACCGATTAGATCGAGCTTGGTAAACTAGTTTCTAAAATGTCTTTTGAAACTCTCGGTGAACTTTGCAAATTATGCCACCATTTTCAAATCTGTTTTTTTTTTTGCTTCTCTTAGTTCACTTCAGAAGCTACAATTCTAAATTGCAAAGTCCTGTTCTTTCCTAATACTTACCGATTTCATTCCAACATCTGCATCTGATACCCGATCATCATCATCATCATCTTCTTCGTCTGAATCATTTTCCTGAATCGGATCCCCATCTTGTTCTTGAAAAAATCGAGATAATAAAGAACTCGATTTTGAAAATCGAACTAAAAGTAGAAATATAAACAGTCGTAGTAATATTTCGCCCATTTCTAGAAATGAAAGAAAACAAAAAGAAAAACGAAAGAAAAGTGAATGATAAGATAAAAAGATGATCATGTGAATTGAAAGAACAAGTACGCCCTAATGTATAATTACAGACAGAATATCGGCCATTTTTCACATTCAGTGCATATCTCGACTTCTTTCTTCTTCGAATGTATTTTCATGAGAAATTCGATGTTTATCGGGTTAGTTTTACAGAATGATAGTCGGCTGAATCTAACCGGAATGTGGACCAGAAGACTTTGAAGAACATTGTAAACATAACTAACAATCTAATTTTTCATCACAGTACAGTACCCTGAAAACTTGCACATTGAATTTTTTACGTTAATGACTATTCAAGTCCGGACCACTTCACCATGTGTTTGTATATTCTCATCGTCTTTAGAAGTATTGAATCGGGTTTAAAAATAATAGGATCGGACACAATATTCTTCAAAAACATCCAAACTGAGTTATGTTTCATGTATCAAGTCCGTTTTTGATACTGGAAAACAGCAATAATACATGTATGTACTGTTTTGAACATAATTTGTTCCTAAACCTGAATTGATTGTTTACAGGAATATGTGCTCACATTGATAACTCCTCTCTATGATAAAATTGAAAAGGAAGGATTCGAGAAGAAATTCGATGATAATTATGATGATTAGTGAGGCTCTCCTCACTTCTAAACTTGAACTTCAAGTATTTTCAGCCGGCTCCGTGAGCTTATAATCTTCCGAAGTTGTCAACTTGGATATGAACCATGTATCCGAACATCGAAGGAGAAGTTCATAGAATTACAAGCAAATTGTTCGAGAAATGATCAGATTTTGAGTGATATCGAGTGTAATCAGTAAGACACTTTTCTATTTTCAGATTCTAATACTTTTTCCTCAGAATTCCATTTTATTTGCGCAAACAAGTATATACTACAATGGTTCAACAAGGAAATGAAAAAGATTTCGATTTTCTTTTCGAAAAATGGAAAAAAGAACGTGTTATAGTGGAAAGAGAACGATTATTCATTGCGATGTGCGCAACCGAAAACAAGCTACAGTATCAGAAGTGGGTTACTGTATTATAGGTTAATTTTTTTCGAAAATGTGAATTTCAGAATTTGGCTAGAAGTGTTAATGAAAAAAGATCGAGAAAATATACCGGAGAAGATATTTGCTTGTAGTAAACATTTGAATAAAAACTGCAATGCTCTTGATTTTTTTATTGATCGACCCAAGGAAATCAAGAAAAGGTATACTGTAGATACGTGCATGATAAAATGCAGAAGTTTTCAGTTTACCGAGGAGCATCTACAAATTATTTCAAACATTGATTTCCCGAGGAATAAGTACGGATCAACAAATTGAACAGGTGAGAGATTTGAATAAGGATATTCTGGTTTGACAATAGTTTTCAGAAATGTTTAGCATTAGAATCATACTTGACTCGAGAGAAAACATGAATCGGTAAACTATTTTGATATGAAAGCTTTCCAAAAATAATTAGCAAAAATTAAAATTTTGGTGTGTTTCCCTTCAACACTAACATGTTTGAGTTAAAAAAATATATTTTCTTCAGTGGTTTTGAGTAAGTAGACACCAAACTTTCTTATTCATGAAACATTCAAATTATTACTCCTGACTTCGAAAATAATCTGCTGCTTCAAAAAACTAAACCCTTCCAATTGACAGGTCCCATTTCGGCCGGTCAATTTCTAGTTTTTTTCGTGGAATTCTGATGCCAGAATCACAACTTTTTATTGTTTCTCTGAATATATTCAATACTGAAAATAATTCCATTCTACACAAAAATATTTTTTAAAATTATACGGAAAATTTCTCACTCACTGTACGCATAAATTTTTTTTCGTTAATTTTTTGACGCGGGTTTTTTCGCCATTCGTTTTAAAAATTTGAAATTCCTACGTGGACTGATAAACCCATTTGTCTCACTTAAAATTGAGAAACCCACCTGGTTCCATCCCATTCCGTCAGCCCTAGTAAAAAGTATTTAGTTTTTTTCATAATCCATATAAACTAGAAGACAATTGGCAAAACGCGCTCGACTGATAATCAATTTTTTGCAAATATTTTGTCGAATTGTCGATGCCAGAAGTCGTTTTGTAAAAACAGATCGCAGATTCTTTTTCAGCTTCTCAAGATCTAGAAAATGACATTCACCTTGCCGAAAAACACCCTTCCGTCAACTTAAAACATTATCTTTATTCACCAAACTTGCCAGATTAAAAGCTGAACATCTTTTTCCCCAGTCCACGTTTTTCTCATTTTCAGGTCGAAACGATGCGATCAATATTCAATGATACATTTGCATTTGAAGAAGTTCGAATATTTCAAACACGAAAAAAACATTCAGAATATTGGAGAAATCAAATTGGAAACATTATTGTCGAAAATGCCAATCAAACTATTCACGAAATTCGAAAAAATATGGGTTGAATATAACTTTTTCAGTTTTCCAGTAATTTCTGTACATTTCTTATCGTTTTTTGTACATTTTACGTGTCATACTTTGCTAAAAAATGAATAATTATTCAAAACTAATAAGCCCAGAAATTTATTATCCTTTTCATGTTGGACAAAATATGCACAAAACAAAAAAAAAGAGTGGGTTGGAAGAAAAAAGGGGTTGGATTTGGGTGTGGCAGGATCGGATGGTTTGAATATTTTTTGATGGAAAAAAATATATTTATAGAAAAAAGAGAAGAAAAAGTACTGATGATAGAAAGAAAGTACTGTAGATGGTATGTACTGTATATACAGTAGTAATTTAGAAGCATTTGCGGTGAACAATGGATGGGCCGGACTCGTCGTATTCTTGCTTGGAGATCCACATTTGTTGGAAGGTTGAGAGGGAAGCCAAGATTGATCCTCCGATCCAGACAGAGTATTTACGCTCTGGTGGGGCGATGATCTTGATCTTCATTGTGCTGAAAAAGTTAATACATTTAATTTTGCTACAATTCGGATTAAATATTTACCTTGGAGCAAGAGCGGTGATTTCCTTTTGCATACGATCAGCAATTCCTGGGTACATGGTGGTACCTCCGGAGAGAACTGTGTTGGCGTACAAGTCCTTACGGATATCAATATCGCACTTCATGATCGAGTTGTATGAAGTCTCGTGGATTCCAGCTGATTCCATACCCAAGAATGATGGCTGAAAAAAGGCAATTGATTAGGGATAGTTCAACAATCCAGTGATCGGGACACATCCAGTGTTAAATACTCTTCAAACGTTTTGTAATTCAAAACTTACTTGGAAGAGGGCTTCTGGGCAACGGAAGCGTTCGTTTCCGACAGTGATGACTTGTCCGTCAGGAAGTTCGTATGACTTCTCGAGGGATGAAGATGAAGCAGCGGTGGCCATTTCTTGTTCGAAGTCAAGAGCAACATAGCACAATTTCTCCTTGATGTCACGAACAATTTCACGTTCAGCTGTGGTGGTGAATGAGTAACCACGTTCGGTGAGGATCTTCATCAAGTAATCAGTCAAGTCACGTCCAGCCAAATCAAGACGGAGGATGGCGTGTGGAAGAGCATATCCTTCGTAGATTGGGACAGTGTGAGTAACACCATCTCCGGAATCAAGAACGACTCCGGTGGTACGTCCGGAAGCGTAGAGGGAAAGGACGGCTTGGATGGCGACGTACATGGCTGGGGTGTTGAAGGTTTCGAACATGATTTGAGTCATCTTTTCTCTGTTAGCCTTTGGGTTAAGTGGGGCTTCAGTGAGGAGGACTGGATGTTCTTCTGGAGCAACACGGAGCTCATTGTAGAAGGTGTGGTGCCAGATCTTCTCCATATCATCCCAGTTGGTGACGATACCGTGTTCAATTGGGTATTTCAAGGTGAGGATACCTATAAAAACAGTGTTGGATGAGATTTCCTTGTTTGAAATAATTACCTCTCTTGGATTGGGCTTCATCTCCGACGTACGAGTCTTTTTGTCCCATACCAACCATGACTCCTTGATGACGTGGTCTTCCGACAATTGATGGGAATACAGCACGTGGAGCATCGTCTCCGGCGAATCCAGCTTTGCACATACCGGATCCATTGTCAACTACAAGAGCGGCAACCTC